>JAEANM010002413.1:0-24629 GCA_017656035.1 Myanophis thanlyinensis | reverse complement strand
TGTAGTTTTATGCCATGTGATCGCATTGGTGTTTCTAATTGGCCAGTGGGGCTTTTCAAACTCTAGTCTTGCTGGGAGTTCCTTCCCCCCTCAAGACGAGCCATTTTGAATCTCCAGACACACGTGGGAAAGAACCTTCTCACCTACACCAAAGGAAGACTTTATATACCTCAGAAGAATCCCTTCAATAATAATAAGTGTTGATTGATTGAGAATACCTGGGAAGATAAGAAAGCAAGCTACAATTAACCTTTGCGTATAGAGTTAACTACTTGTGATAAGCAGTCTGTGCACTTGAAACAGAACAAGGATCCAAGAAAATAATACACAAATAGAATGGTTTTCTGAGTACTGTTGCAGGAAGGGTGCCCAAATGTTAAGCAGTATAATTTACTTTTTTTCTTGATGTGTATATTCAGTTTTTGTATTAATTGTTTAGCTTTGCGTACTATCTTCCTATGACATTGTAGGAAGTTATGTTAGTCTATGATAGCCAAAAATCAGGATTCTGGTAGCACTTATTCAAACTGTATGCGATCTGTAGCTGGTATCTCAGTTATCTCAGGATTCAGCCATGAAAAGCTGAAGGATGTTGCCAGAATTGGTTTAAAGGTCTATGTCAAACATGTATAGCTTAAATGTTGTCATTGCTTGTTCATAGCCTAAAGAGGGTAAGTAAAGGGGAAGGGTTTATATCTTCTTTTTAGTGTGATTTCTGTTTAGATAATCTGCTTGTGCAAATAAAACAATTAAAAAGTAAGAGGAAGAAAGCCTGAGGACCAGAAGTTTGTGGTGAACTATTCATTTCCATATGGCTTGAAATCTGCCTTCTAATGTCAAGAAAGTTCAGCTTATGGGAAGAAGTGTCTAATAATTGAACATGATCTGCCATATTCTGGACTACATTCTTGCCATTCTAACCTCCATGCATAATATTCCATTAGACACACAGTGAGGAACTTGGAAAATTGCTCTTAGAAATTTGGGTTACAAGTTCCAATGTTTCACAGTTGAAATGTAGTACAAGCTTTATGCCATATAGTAATTGGGCCATAGGGTTAGTTTCAACAATATCACGTTTGAGGGAGATGTATGGTTCAGAAATGTGAAAAATAAAAATTAGTGACACAGTGATTAGTGATATACTTGCCTTGTGTGAAATGGTGACATCTTAAAATAGTTGCTGCAGTCTTATGTATTCACTGTGTAATATAATAAGAAGCCTATTTATTTCTATTAGCTTAGAGGACCATTTCTTGATATTTAAAGCATAGTATCTATTCAGTGATATTACCATTAATAGACCAAGAAGAGTTTGGGGACTGATATCAAATGTCATTATTTTGGTTTTGGAGTAATTAATTTCTAGTTGGCCTTTGTAAATGCTGTACAAAGGCATTCAAAGTTTTCATTAAGTCTAGCATAGATCCTTGAGAAGATTACTGCATCATCTGTATTATAGGAGTATAGCCATATGTACCTATTGTCAATTTAGGATTCATTCATATTATTAAGCTGGACTATCATGCCATTGTATAGAAACTGTATAAAAGAAATGTTAATGTGCAACTTCGTTTTATACCCTTGCCAATTGGAATTAAGTGCCATCAGATATCCTTGAAAACTATATCTTACTCTGTTATGATTTGTCATGCAATACAGAAATAAGAAATAACAGCAATTTATGGTAGCGATGTGCATATTATTTCATAATTTAATGTGACAGAATTAAATCTGAAAGCCTTAAAATCAATTACGGGCACATAGAAGGGGATGCTACTTCAAGGCTAAGATACTGATCAATTGTAGAGTGACTTTTCCTCTAGAACAAATTCTATATTGACGTTTTGTGCCAATTCCAGGATGCATGGATAGCACTTTCATGGGAAAATGTTACTAACTTGCATACTACTATAAACTGGGATCACAGAATTTCTATTTATGTTTTTTTTGAATATTCTTTATGGTCAGCGCAAAAAGCCATTGTACTATCCTATAGTAATAGCAACAACAATTATAATGTTGGAAAAATATATTTGGTATCATGTAATGGTGAAAAATACTATACTAGAATAGGGAGCTTTTTATTAGTAGGTTGGGAGAAAAATATGAAGAAGAGAGAAAGCAAAGCAAATATATATTTTTTTGCTTGTTACCATAGCCTCCTGACACACGGAGACAAAGCAGGCATTGATGACTTTGCTTCCTCTATAATTTTAAGAACAACAGGGAGTTGGCAGTGGTGTTTCCCCTTTTGTATTCTTATGAAAGTGTTGTGTTTAAAATGTGGATTATCCTCCCACCAAGTGCTTATCCTTGCTTCAACTTCAAGACAGATAAAACCATATTGTTGAATCAGATATTTGTTACCTCAGTGCCAGGGAACATTGCTCCAAAAGGAATGGATGTGTAATACTATAATACGGTTGAGTAGAAAATATTTAGGGAGAAAAGAACCCTGCTAGGCTAACTTTTAACAGAGAAAAAAAATCAGTTTGTATGTGTTCGCTTTCTGCCTAGCAGTATCCACTTTGAATAGTTGAGGAATCAATCTGTTGATCTGAGATATGACACTTTACACCTGTTGAGGACTGAGCCCAACGTGCCCTTGACACTAGATAACATGCCATGCCTTATGTGATTGTGAAATTGCCTGCTGATTCAATTGTATTCCATTTATGATTGAGTAGAATTTATTTAGTGGGAAGACTCTTACACAGAGCTTTTCTCATGCAGGATTCAGATTGCAAAATGGATAGGAAAATACTGATTTAATCCATCACCATTACCTGTGAATTCACATGAATTAACTCTCGGTTGGGTGTGGAAGAACATGCATTGCAGTCTTTAGTTATTATATGATTTAAATTGTAATAGTCATATAGTATTACATTTCATATTCTGCTAAGGCCATTATGTATTTTACATTTCTCTATTGAAGAGCAGGTAATTATGAATTGGGAATTGGTGCTGTCAGGTGGACAATCGGATATCCTACCAAAACTGTGCTCGAAGGCGGATAGAATTTCAAGACATGTATATTTAACTGAAATAAATCAACTTGTAAACAAAACTTAATTAGCCAAACAAATTGAGTCGTTTATTTTATCTGGCAATAGTCATTCATATAGAAAGTATATTTGGCAAAAAGAATAATAAACTGTTAGTTAATGTTTGCTTTATGTCTTAAAATTTAGCTTTCTACAGAGAACAGTTATCTTCTACCCATGCACAGAACTGTCACCATAGTAACCTGTTAGAATTTGTGGGTGTTTTGTGGCTGCTGCCTATGGAATTATCCCTCAAATGTTTATTTTTAAAAATTCTGACAAAAACCAAAGAAAGGGCATTAGGTTTTATGTGTATATGTAAGTAGAAGCTCAAATACAAATTTTTCTTTTATTACAAGATAACTTTTGAACTATTTATACAGGCTTATAGATTTCTTCTCGCAACTGAGTAAAGTTGCAATTTTTTCCTGAAATCTGTTGGTAATATTTTCTTTAAATATTGGAGATCTTTCACTGGTATCTGCTGAATATTGTAAAGATATAAAGAAGTACAACCTATACCACCAAAATAATAATTATTATGTTTTTGTTCTGAAAAAAAAAGATGTAAATATGTTCGCTCTATATTATATATAGTTTGATTACTGTCCTTTATGCTTAATGCTTAAGTGCTTTGTCCTAGATACAGTCTTCTCCTATTTAGTTGTGGAAAAGTTAAATGCATCTGAACTTGATGTTGCACTACTAGAACCAAACATTCTAATCAGCCTTAGGTTGGGCTTCTTTTAATGTTACACCTCATATGGTATTGCATTTGTGGATGCTTGGTTGGGATCCTGGTTTTGCAGGTAGGCTACTTCTCTCCAATATTCACTTGCTGATAATGTGTTTTGGAGCATGTATAACATAGCTTTTTCTTTTTGCTATATTATTCAATTCTGGGTCTTCAGATTCAATTCAATTCAATTCAGCATCATGGTCTGACTTTAGGTATTCTTCCTGGCACCTGAAGTTTGTTCAACAAATTAACTGCTCTAGTACTGGACTCTCTTCATTGAATGTGTAGGTGATTGTACAGTAATTCTTAGCTGCACTTAACTAGATTTGGAATCCTTTTGTCAAACTAATTTGTGAACTGCATATGGATTCCTGTGTCCCATTTTTCTGTGCCAAAGAGATTTAAATACTTAGTTTTGAAGTAGCAGATAGAATCTGGGTTAACTTTGGAGTTTTTGGCTGTGAATTTGATCCAGCTGATTGAAAGTTCAGTACATAAGAATGGGCATTTGCAGGATCTGGTTTTCATGTTGGCAACATAATCCATTACAGTCATTTCATTTTCTGATGGCTCTATGATGCTCTCTGTCTCAGAGTGGCTAGACCTGTTGGTTAGTCCACCCCAGTGATTAAATACCCCACTTGCCTGATCTACTTGGTGGAGCTGACATTTGCAGAACAGTTGTTACCAAGAATAGGTAGTAGCTCTTGTTCCAGGAAGGCTTTTGCACAACTTTGTTTTGGACACCAGTTGCATCATTGTCTAGACTGGGAGGTACTGCTTATGGTCAACTCATATCTTTGTTACCCCTCAAAGGGAGGCTATTACTACAGTACAAGTTTACATAGAACTCTTCCTGAAGACTATTTGGAAGTTGTTAATTGGTCCAGAATGTGATGGCACAGGCATTTATGAGTACACACTTTTAGATAGCTACCCATCTCTCCAAGGGTGACTGTGTGTGACACACAGTATCCTTGCATATTTCATATCCTTTCTGTGTTATATAATTAGTTGAAAGTGGATTTGGCTCCAAATACATATAATTATTTTCAAGTTAAATTGATTTCCTTTTCTTTACTGAAGATGCAAGATAATTTCATTGATCCTCTGCCTACTGAAAGTTTCTTTCTGACTGGTAAGTTAATTGCCAGTTGCTGCCTAATTTGAGAAATCTTTTATCTTTTCTTTAATATAAATATTTGTAACTTGAAATATATACAAATGCCATCTTTCAACTGAGAAAATGAGACTTGGAAATTTTTGTATTTAACTTTTTCAGCATTTTATTTGTTTGCATTTTGTTTTCTGCCATTCTTTCACTGTGCTGGAATCACTCATATTTTGGATGTAGGAGAGCTGCTTGTTTATTTGTTTATTTTGCCCTAGTCTTACAAATGACACAGGCTGTTTACAATTGAGGTATCACCTCTTCCTATGCTGGGTTTTGTAAGCTAGGTACGGAGAAAGTTTGACTTTTCTCTCCAGAATTATTCAAGTCAAACTTTTCTAGACATTTCATTGTAAAATTAAGATCTGTTCCATCTTTTCCTTGTGCATGAACAGCAACATAAATCATACTTTTTTGGGAAGTAAATTTAGGACCAGGGCAATATTTTCAGGTTTCACTCTCATGTTTTCTTCAATTTGTGTACCCATTTTATTCATAGTTTATTCATATGCAAATTTAGATCTTTCTCTTCACCTGCTCATTGCACAGCCTTTAAAATGTACTTTTGAAACTATTATTTTATCATTTATTCTTAATGAGATCCAACTTTTACATATATAAGGATGGACTTGCTCACATCCAGGCAGATCATTCCTGCTGCTTTATTATTTTCAATATCCCAGTCTTTTGAATCATGTCCTCTATCCATGAGTTTTTTTGGGGACTTCAGAAGTATTTTCATTTTGAAAGATATGGGAAAATGATGATCCTTCCAACTTTTCCACAAGGTGAAATTTTACTACTTTACTATCTCTGTTTTGAAAAACAATGAGCTCTGTATTTTACAGAATTGTTCACATTGCTTTGGGCCCATAACCCTGCCAGAGGATATAATTTCAATATGTCCTTGGAAAATGGAAATTTAAACTGAGTAAGGACTAGTGAAGCAGCTCTTTATAATTTTCACAGAAAAGAAGATTTCTCAAAAGAAATGAGTGATGGAAAGAAACAGAATAGGAAAAAGTTACCATACTTCCTAGCTGGCTATTTTCAAGCAGAGAGTCCAGATGCAAATGAATTGGGAAGAAGGAAGAAGCATAAGATCCAACAATCTCAGAGAAAAAGAAGGAAGAAAGAGAAGAAACAAGATGGAATAGAGAAAAAAACCCCAGTTTGCTATCTATACCGCTTCTGGACAGTAGATTTGTCAGTTACTAAACAATAAGTGGACTGAAATAATATTTCCAGTGTTTGATATGGTCAAATAATAAATATTCCAGGATGAAGTAAAAACTCACAATTCTTAGTCCACTAGTGTTCAAGTAATTTATAGGAAAATCAGGAGTAGAATTATGGAGGAAAGCCATATTTCCACAGTACATGAAAAATTGCATCTGGAATCCTGCCAAAAAGCTATTTATAGTATATTGTATTCTTTGTTAAAGCTCAAAACAGTTAAACAGGATTTTGTTACCCAGTTCTTCATGGTGGGGGAGCAGAGACTCCAATGATTGGGCAATTCCCTCAGTTCTGATCACATGTCTGAGTCGATCAAGTATAAAAAGCATGCCCACTGTCTGGTTGTCCAGTGTTTTCAACTTGGTGATCTGATCGGAAACTGTTCTGGAGTGCAATCATCAGAGTCTCTGCAATATTAGATGATTTATTTTCAACAAACTTCAACTTTCATCTAATATTATCAGGTCAGCTAACTTGTTGGACTAGGTGAGCTATGGTGATCCGGACCACATCCCCCTCGGGGGTGGCCATAGCTGCCAGTCAGCTGGGCTGTGAGGTTGCAGTTTTTACCTTCCCTTTCAATGGCCATTTGTTTCTGCTCAGCTCAGCCACAGCCACCGTGCTGGGTTCACCCAGCTTTCATTAAACTTGCTGCGATTACTGCTGACAGCCCAATTTGCCTCAGGGCAGCCTCAACCAGCTTTACGAGCCCCCCCATCGCTCCTTTGCCTGCCTTGGGCATTGTTCACAATGCCGATTCGTTAGCAACTGGGGGGGGGGAATTGCAAGGAATCGCCAGCCTTCATTCACAGTTGCCTGATAGTCCCTTCGCCAAGTGGGGGGCTTGGACTACGTTGCAGCAGCGGTGAGGCTGGGTAGCCATTTTGGGACTTCCCTGATTGCTGCCCACCATTAAGCAGCCATTAAAAAGGGCACGAAAGTGCGCTACGTCAGAAACGCTACTTTCCCTGTTCAAGTCTGCCTTTCGAAAGGAGATCTACCTAGGCAGTTGGTCAGCCTTGAAAACAAAATTGTTTTTGCCTTGAAGGAGACAATTGGATTTATAACAGAAAAAAAACCCCTTTTTTTCTTCATTTAGCTTGTTTAGCCTCTTTAATATCAGTCTGAGGCATTCAAACCTTGGCACGCTCTGCCATCTTGTGGCCATAACCGCAATTGCAGTTTTAAAAAATAGATTCAAAGCTGCGCGAGTTCCATTTTTGGGTTACCTGCTGGCCCACGTGTTACTACATTCCCTTGGCAAAGGGATTTGAAATGGCTGAAAATACTCAACCTTTGGCCTCTGCCAACCAAGAACAGTTACTCAGCCCTTCTCCTTCTCATCAGGCCACCTCAAGCAGACAGGGTTTATCCAAGTCTGCATCATGTGCAATGTTAAGCAAGATCAAAGCTAAAGCCTTGCGCAAAAAGGCGTCAAAGTCAGATGAAAAGGCAGCCTCATGGCGACAATGGGCAATCGAGAAAGAGTTTGATAAGGCCCAAAGAAAGAACTTAGCATCTCAATAAGCCATTCTCTCTGCTTCTCACCCGGCTGATCTGTGCCAGTTGATTTTTTCTCCTGACCTTCTATCTGTGCCAGTTGACTTTTTCTCCTGACCTTCTATCTCTCAGGTGCCTTTGGCTATATTCACACCTACGGCTGCTGGCCTCTGAGGTAGGGACAAATTATATGAGGTTGTATCCGACCTCATGATCTTTGGCCTTGGACATTTCATAGGGTTTTGCTTCCCTCCAACAATCCCATCCATATGGCCCTACATTATCCATTATCTTCCATAGGAGTCTTAGGATTTAGACCTCTGGCAATCACAGTCCCAACTTTGTCCACACATAGCTAGGACTTGGAGGCCAAAGACGGGGAGTTCAAAGGAGGTGATGTTTCAGAGGATGAGAACCCACTTCCAGAGACCTCCCATTTCAAGCCTTTTCCCTCTGGCTATTTTTTCCCCTCTTCTGTACAAGGCCAAAGCCACTGCTGAGTTAGAGGATTCCCCTCCTTCGTCAGAGGGAGTTCCATCTCAGGTTAGAGCCAGGAATCCTCTTTTTTCCACCCCTCTCACAGTGATGAGGTGCCATCCCAAGTGGTGCTGGACAATATTCAGAAGCCGTGGCTCAAACCTGGATCCCAAGTGGCTCCTACTTCCAATGACAGGAAATTTTACCTTCCTGGTCGTGAGCTGACAGACTTACTACAGCTTCCCCAATAGAGGATCTGATTGCATCCTTAGTCTCCCCAGGGACCTGGCTGATGTTTTAAGGCTGGAGGAAAAGAAATCTGAGGCAATGCTGAGGTATTCGCATCAATCCTCTGCCTGGGTGATAAAAACAGCATCAGCTGCAATGTTTTTCAATCGCACTATGCTTATGTGGCTCCATCAATTGCAGGAGCGTTTGCCCCTGGGGGATCTCAGACTGCTACAAGATGTGAGTAAAATCATTGCTGCCACTCAATTTTTGGCAGATGCCACCTTGGACTCGGTCCAATATGCACTGCTAGGGCCATGAGGGCCTCAGTTTCTACCAGAAGGCATCTCTGGTTGAAGAACTGGCAGGCGGATGTCCATGCCAAGTGATGTCTTTCCTCATCTCCCATTCAAGGGGACAAACTCTTTGGGGCTGTCCTTGATCCACTTTGGGTGGAAACTAAGGACAAGTGGAAAATTTTGCCTTCTCAGTCCAGGTGGTCAAACCACAGGTATTCCCCCTTTCAGAGAATGCCACAGTTCAGGGCTCCATCTCCTTCATCTTCTTCATTCCCTCAATGACCATTCGCCTGCTGGCCAGAGCGCTCACAGGACTACAGGGACAGGGACAGTCCCCCCAATCTAAATGCCCCTTTCAAGTCATTGGAGGTCACCCCTTCAGATGCCCTAAGTAACCCCACCCTGGAGACTCCCATCAGGGCCATCTTCAATGGTTCACTGACCAGTGGGAGGAAACTGTTTCAGACAGGTGGGTCCTTAATACAATAAAACATGGACTGTCTCTTGAGTTTCTCTCCATTCCCCCTGCATCCTTTGTAATCTGTCCACTTAGCCAGGATCCTGCTATGTAATCCCTTATGCAGGAGGCCATACGGCACTTGTTAGAGATCAGGGCAATAGAACCCATTCCCAGTCATGAGTGGGGCTTCGGGTTTTATTCCAGATTATTTCTGGTTCCAAAGGCCTCTGGGGGATGGAGAGCAATTCTTGATTTAAAATGGCTCAATGTGCATATTGTGTATAGACTCTTCAAGATGCACTCTCTCTAGTCCATTTTGGACTGTCAGGAAGGGCGACTACCTGGCGTCAATTGACCTGTCTGAAGCCTATCTCCATATTCCTATTTTGCCAACCCACAAGTGTTTTCTGTGGCAAATACTGGGGCAAATTATTTCCAATATTCTGTGTTACCCTTTGGCTTGTTCTCTGTGCCCAGGACCTTTACCAAGGTCTTGACAGCCTTATTAGCTCACTTGCGTGCTATCCCCATTCAGATACAGAGCTATTCAGACGACATTCTCATCCAGACTGATTCTCATGCTAGAGCTTTGGAGGATGTACGTATCACTGTTCAAACCCTACAACATCATGGGTTTCTAGTTAATTTTCCAAAGAGCAGCTGTCACCAGCTACTCGTTTACAACATTTGGGCACTGTCATAGACACATCTTTGTGTCAGGTTTTTCTCTCAGAGGACAGGCTAAATGGTATTAGGGACCTTGTTCTTCAGGTCCAGCAGCAACAAACAGTATCCCTTGCCCTATTATCCCAGTTCTTGGGCAAATTCATTTCATGTATAGCCATTATTCCTTGGGCCAAGATACATTCTCACCCTCTACAATGGTTTTTGCTTCCAGCTCAGAGGCAGGGATGCAGCAACTCCTTGTTAAAGGTCTGGCTCTTGCCAAGGGTATCAGACTCTCTAAATTGGTGGAGATCGGATGCCGTCTGCAAGGGATGCTCCCTTCACACTCAAGCTATGGTTGTAGTCACCACCGACGCCAGCCTCTTGGGCTGGGGCACTCATTCCAGCAATTGCATGGCTCAAGGACAGTGGTCAGCGACAGAGAGGAAGCAGCCAATCAACTGGCTAGAACTGAGAGTGATTGACCTGGCGCTCCTCGAACATTGTGCAGATCAACAAGTCCTGATCTTAACAGACAATGTCACTGCAAAAGCCCATGTAAATCATCAGGGAGGCACGCAACCACACTCCCTCCTGGACGAGGCCTGGAACCTGTGTCTTTGGGTGGAAGATCATTTGCAATCTCTTCATGCTCAGCATATTTTGGGGACTCAAAATGTTCAAGCTGATTGGTTGAGCAGAGCCCAAGTGGACAATGCAGAGTGGCGGCTCAACCCTTCAATCTTTCGGATGTTGACATGCCACTTTGGATTGCCATTAGTGGATCTGTTTGTATCCCCCACCAATATGCAACTCCTGAGATTCCACACTCGCTTCTTTCATCCTCAGGCAGAAGCAACAGACTCTTCGGAGACTATGGTCTCTGGGTCTGCTATATTCATTCCCCCCACTTCCCCTCATTCCCGCAGTTGTTCGGAAAATTCTGGAGGAGGAAGCGGAGATGGTGCTTGTGGCTCCCTATTGGTCAAGGAGACCTTGGTTTTCGGACCTAGTCTCGCTCTCGGTTGCTCACCACTGGCATCTGCCCCTGCAACATCTCTCCCTTCATCAGGGATCCCTTGTTCACCCCGATCCAGGTTGGTTCCGCCTAACCTCTTGGAGATTGAGCAACAAGCATTGAGGAGGGCTAATGTCTCTGAAAGCGTCATTTGCATGATCCAAGCATCCAGATGACCATTGACTAATCGCATCTATGATGCCTCATGGTCGGCCTTTTCGTCTTGGTGCGTTAGGGCTCAAGTGGACCCCTCTCAGCCTCCATTCCTCAAATCCTACAGTATTTGCAAGAGGGGTTAGGGAAAGGGTTGTGTCCCAACACTCTTTGTAGGCAGGTGGCAGCGCTTGCAGCAATCCTTCACAAGGGGAGGGGAATGTCCCTTTTCCATCATCCTTTGATCAAGAATTGTTTAAAGGGGGCAACCAATCTTCGCCCCCAGCTGTACATAGGTTTCCCACATGGGATTTGGTTAGAGTTTTAAAAGCCTTTACATCTGGGCCATTTGAACCTCTGTGAACTTCCTTGCTACGCTTCCTCTTCTTGAAAGTGGCCTTCCTAGTAGCTATTACTTCAGCATGGTGGATTTCAGAGTTGGCAGCATTGTCAGTAAGGGAGGATTTATGTAGCTTCCACCCAAATCGGGTTGTTCTTAGATTGGATCCCACCTTTCTGCCTAAGATCAACTCACTCTTTCATTGAGCACAGGAGTTGGTCCTCCCAGATTTTTGTCTGAATCTGGGCCACCCCAAGGAGAGGGAGTGGCATACCTTGGATGTTCGCAGAGTGCTTTGTATATACATTAAAAGGACCTCTGCATTTAGATCAGGGGTCTTCAAACTTGGCAATTTTGTGACTTGTGGACTTCAACTCCCAGAATCCCTCAACCAGCTGGCTGAGGGATTCTGGGAGTTGAAGTCCACAAGTCACAAAATTGCCAAGTTTGAAAACCCCTGATTTAGATGGACAGAGGCACTGTTTGTGAGTTTTTATCTGGCCTCTTTGGGTTCCAAAGTTTCCTCTTCACTTATAGGGAGATGAATCAAGGCCTGTATTGCCAAGGCCTACAAGGTTCAAAATTTGCAGGTTCCTGGTCATATCACAGCTCATTCGACCAGAAACGCCGCCACTACAGTGGCTTGGGGTACCCAATCTTCAATCAAGGAAATTTTCAGGGCAGCCACTTGGTCATCTCCAGTCCCTCTCATACACCATTTATAAATTGGACTTTTTTCATCAGTGCATAAAATAATTAAAATACAGATAGTGGTACACATTTCCCTACTTAATTCTACATTATCTACATTATCTTCTAATGTTTAATAGGTATAACAATACAAATTTAATAATACAACTTTAATATCATTTTTTGTCTCCTTGTCATTCCTTATCTTTAAACTTTTTTACTATTATATATATTGAGTTTACTGTCTCCATTTTTAATCTAAGATTAAAAAAAAACAATCAAAACATTATGTGTTTAACTATATTATTTCCCTAATTCTCTCTCCCTTTATTTAATCTTTTGTCTGCGCCTCTGCATATCTCTACCTTAAAAAAACCCAAAATTTTCTCTAGCCATCATCCCTCTTCTTCCTTAATGATCGTGTCTTTCCCTTAACTTTTCTTTGTATACACAATGAAACAATTCTAGGGACATGGCTGAACAATATGATTGTATTTTTATGTTTTAGGTTGAGTTGTGTTTCAGATATTTATGTTAGCTGCTTTCTAAATAGTGCTGTAAAAAACTTAAGAGATGAAAAACTCCCTAAAGGAAAGAGATCTGATTTTCAGATATAAGAAAAGTATTAAACAATTTCAAACATAATTTTGTTGCCAAGGTGTGGGCAGACATTTCATTTGCTACATTATTTTAAGTGATCATTCTTCACATTTGTAATTTTTTTTACTTTTCTATCTTTAGACTGAGGGCATATTTGCATTGCCAGGTTATTGTAAGTACAGTCACAACCAATTTATGGATAAAAAAATAGACAAGAATGGTCTTTACTCGTCTAGACCACCTAAATATGACCTTTAGTTATGTATTTATTTATTTTTGCACCTAACCACAGACCATAGGAAAAAGAAAGAAGAAAAGCCAATACAATTTACAGTTAAAAGAGATTACAAACACATACATGTGATATTTGGAACACAAAAAAATTCAACATAGTAAATATGTCAAATTTGGTAAAAAATAAGTTGATTGAGGTTGCATACGTAAATTGGTGGGAGGAACTGGAACAAGGCAGTCAACTGTTATGGAACACATATGAAAATATGTCACTATTATCAAGTCACTTAATGAAACTGAACTTTCTGGAGACTTTTTGAAACATCAAATATTGTACTAACTAGAATATATTGCTTCACTGTTATATTTGTGTGCTGTAATTCCCAGAATTTTTATGGAATGAGCAACTGTTCCTCCGAACATATTATCAAACTGTTGAGGTAAAGTCCATACATATTTTCATTATATTTAAGTCTGTCCTCCATCTCCTTTCTGCAGTAACATTGACTGTTTTCAGTAGATTGCATACTTCTATTACTCCCCCAATCCCGCTGGCTCATTAGTGATATTTCTGGAGGTCTAGTTTCCACAGTAACAAGCAATTACCATTATTCCATAGACTGCCAAAGTTACCACAAGCAACACAGAGGGAGATGCATTACTTTTCTATATTGGGATAAAATGCTTGCACACTTCATGTAGTCAATGTGTGCCAGTTCTGACGCATATTCTTTGCTATTGGTACATAATTCTCCTCCTTGTGCATCATAATATTAAGAGGAAGTTAATGCTCTCATTTTACAAGCCAGTTACAGTTGCGAAAGTCAATGTTCTCCAAATAAAATATATGAGAAATATGGAAAATTCATTTGATGAGATCTGATTCTTTGATATTTATTTATTTATTGGTATGATATTTATTACTTTTAGAGCACTTGTGTTCATTTTAGATTAGATACACCTAAAAAGCTAAAAGAATAAAAATCCTTTACATTTGCCTTAATATCTAATCTTGATTATTGGAATTGGAAATTATACATAATCATCTGCAGAATACTGTGTAATTTTTGTTCAGTACTATTAAAACATGTAGCAAAATATCTAGTAGACATGATTTTAAAAAAATCAAGGCTCATTCATTTATTATAGGAAGAACATTTTGACAAAGAAAAGACCATAATGTTGGGCCATTATATTCCACCAGAGGAGGAAAAGCAATAGGGAGCTTGCTCCCTGTTCTTCCTGCCAAAAGGAACACTCAGATCTAATTGCCACAGGGAGTAAAAAGACACTTTTGACTCTTTTACTGGCCAAAAGTCATTGGCAATTTTTATATGTAATTGAGTGCAAAGGGGAATATAAATAAGATACTTAAAAATATACATGGATACTATTTACTTCTTACCAATAATACTGATTATTTCAGATTCCTTTAACACTGTCACGTCTTACTTGATTTTAATGGAAAGACACTAGAAATAAATTTCTCCAATTCAATACTTTGAAAATGCTGGGAAACCTGAACAGAGGAAGAAAACTGAGAAAATATGTACATGTATACTTGCTTTATAGAGTACAGCATATATTTGGAATGTGCATTAAATTCAGCTAATTGAGTTACACTAATTGAAAGCATTTCCAATTCAGAGCTTCTATAGTTTTGTTAATGATTTGGAATTCAAAGTGTTTGGAAAATTGGTTTAATTTGAAAAAGATCATACTGTATTCATGTTAAGTATATTCTGGAATGAAGGAATATGAGTGCTGTTATTTTTTTGGTTGATAGTTTCAGTTTTTAATCATAACTAGTGATTTCATCACAGCTCTCTAATCACAATGCTTTTGGGATTGAAATAATATATTGCAGAAATATGTATGTGCCCAGTACTCTTTGAGGATTGTGATACATGAAAGCTTATGTAGTGATAAATTTATCTTAAGTTGCCATAAGACTAAGATGGCTGCTGTTCTGGAAAGTAGAGCCTTTTGTAGTTCTGTCGGGAAAGGAAAAAGTATTTTCATGGTATCTAAGAGATCTGGGGAGCCGTCACATTTGGTTGAAAAAAAGGTTCATTTTTTTTGCTGCTAATATTTGCTCTTCATCTATTGTCCATCCCAATTCTATTGTAATTCCTTCCACTTTGATTCCAACTGAGCAGAATATAAAAATCCTAAACCTATGTTTCATTGGCTATAACTGCAGGATCTTCAACTGTCCTAAAAAAGGAAAGAAACGGCAAATCTGAATTTGTTTGTAGGTTATTTGCGAAGAAGAAAGAAAGAGAAAGGGAGAAAAAACATCAGAGTAAAACCTTCACTAGTCTTCCTGAAATTTATTAATTTCTTAACTGTATTCTATCCCATTTTTCATAATAATCCTAAAAACAGTTCTGAAAATGTCATCCCACATAGGGGGATGCCACATAGAACAAAGTTATAGTTAAAAGTCAATACTTTAAAAATAGGAGGAATCCTGAATTATGATTCTTAAGATTTTTCTAGTTCAGAAGTTCTACAGATGCTTCAATATCTTCTCTAAATCAATCAATCAATCAATCAATCAATCAGAATAGAGCTGGAAGGGACTTTGGAGGTTTTCTAGTCCAACCCACTGCTCAAGCAGGAGATCGTATACCATTTCAGATAAGTGACCATCCAGTCTCTTCTTTAAAAAACTCCAGTGATGAACCACCCACAACTTCTGACGACAAGCTGTTCCATTGGATAATTGTCCTCATTGTTATGAAGTTTCTCTTTAATTCCAGGTTGCTTCTTTCCTTGATTAGTTTCCATCCATTGTTTCTTGTCCTGCTCTCAGTGCTTTGGAAAATAAATTGACCTCTTCCTCTTTGTGGCAGCCTCTCAAATACTGTAATCCTGTTATCAAGTCCCACTCTAAAGAAAAAAAACAAAGAGAAGCATTAAGTTTATTTAAAAATACTTCATGTTTTTAAACTACAAATTTCATAAGAAACACATAATATGATAACATTTAAATCTTAAAATCTTATTAAGCATTTTTACAGATAGTCTTTCTTGCCACAGTTACTAAGTGAATAACTGCAGTTGTTAAATTAGTAATACAATAAAGTGAATCTGGCTTCCCCATTAACTTTGCTTGTCAGAAGATCACAAAAAGTGATCATGTGATCAGGGCACTGCAACCATCATAAATATGAGTCAATTGCCAAGCGTCTGAATTTTGATTAAATGACCACGGGGTGCCGCAATGGTTGTAAGGGTGAAAAATGGTCATAAGTCATTTTATTGAGTGTCATTGTAATTTCAAACATCACTAATTGAACTGTTTTAAGTTGAAATGAACCTGTATGTTCATTTAAAAAACAGGTGGGATCTCTTTCTTATATGTTGCTATAAAGCATACAGAACATTGACCAGACTTTTCTGTTTTAATCTATTATTATCTAGAGTAAGTTGCAAAGCACCTTTGAGTTTAGGAAATATCTTCTTCAAAGTTTATTACCTAGTCTAGGAATGCTGTTTGCAATGGTATTCTGTGCCTCATGTTCCATAAAATCAATAAAAGTCCTTTAGAAACATTGAAGGGATTCAAACTGGCTTTTTAGTCCTAGAATCAAATCTAGGACAGCTCTTGAAAGCTGAATTAGATATGATCTTTGCTTATGTTAATAAAATAAATAGCTGGAGGTGGATGGGAACTGACAATTATGGCATATAAGAGGAAAGCTTGAAGCTTCTGTCTCTTCTATCAAAACCATATTTTTCTTCTGCCTACCTGCTGTTCACAGTGGTAGGAAATCTCAGAAGATGATTTCTTTTTCCTCATTGCAAACTGAAGGAACACAGGGTGAAATTATTCCAGTAAGAAATCCTATTTTCCTTTCGTCCTGATATGGATCTAATTCTATTATCCCACAATATATTTCTGTTGTTATTCTCTTGGCCTTGAATCATCCTTATCTTAGAGATCTTCACAATCAGGCTATTTTGTCTTGATCCCAACTCTGACTCTGCTTAATAGAAATATAGCTTTGATTAAACTCAAGTATGTTTTTGAACAATAATTTACTTAACATTCAGAAATGTTATGTTCTATTTCCTTACTCCTTGTGCTACTTTTATTTGTTATCCCTTTTAGATAGCTTCTTTTTGTATGACCTTTGATTGAATTGATCTTTAGGAACATTTTCTTTTTCCCATCCTGGCTGTAGTTTTCTATTTCTCATACTTCATCCCTCCGAACCAGCCAGACCAAGTGCATCTTTCATCCTTTTCTTGTATTGAATACCACAAGGCTCAACTGTCATCCTTTGGTTTCTCCAGTGTGCTAGAGGGAATCCAAGGAATGGGTTGTCTCTATTGTGTAGCTCTATAGATCAAGTCTGTCAATCTTGAAACCACTCCTCCTCTCCTGGAGACTCCCAGTTTTGACTCAGTCTCAGCTTGAGCTAGACGTGACAGAATTCTCTCCAGGCTATTGAAATAGAAAGAAAAAGAAAGATTAGAAGATTACTTGGATTCTCAAGACAGAAAGATTTAAAGTGTTTTGGAGCTTCAATTACTCTGAGTGGCTGGTAAAATCCGCGTGCAAAGGTCAGGGCTCCATTTCAGAGCAGCTTTATAAAGCACTACAAAGTACTGCACTAGCCAGCTGACCAACTATCCTCAGAGAGCACCAATTAGCTCCACTGAGCTAGCCAGTGAGCTGTTCTCACTCGAGGGGGGGGGGGAGAACATAAGTTTTAAAAGGTGATTAATTGCTGAGCTAGCTGGGAAGCTGTTGGAGCTCTCAAGGGTCCGCAGCAAAATGTTTTTTATGGGGAAACGGGGCACAGGAGGACCGAAAACCACCTCCTGATGCCTCCAACATAGCCAGCTGGCTGTTCCTGCCTAACTAGAGCCGGCAGCCATTTTACACTGTAGCTGAAGCCTTCATTTTGGTGGGAATCCTGTCCCCTCAGTCAAATTCTGCAGCCAGTCAAGGTGGGGCATTTTAAGCCAACTGGACTAAACGGCAGGCTGCTCCCCTCACCAAAAGGGGAACAACAGCCATGTGGGGGGTAATTAAAGCCCTAAGGCCTCTCCTCGTTGTTCAGACACCATTTAAATCACAGTACAAGGTGCAGCTGCCATTTTGGGCAAAGAAATCACTGTGGATGGGAGCAGGCCCAGACCAATTCAGGGCCTCGCCCCCAGGAGGGGCATCCCAGCTTATTTAAGTGGGAAACCTGGCAGCATAACAGCCAGTGACAGCAGAAGAGTGGCACACCAGGCGCATTCTCCAGGGCCTTGGAGACAGATGCCATTTTAAAGGCCATTTCACAGGCTAGCTCAGTCTGATATGTCAACCACAGCAGCCTTAAGTCAGCGGATAGGCAGGCTCCCCCCATCTAGTGGACATAGCTGCCACCCTCACGAGAAGAACCGGACAAATGACTGATTTCCCCATTGGTTGGGCATAACAGTCTCCTGTCCAGCAATGAAAGTCCCTGCCCGGTTATCTGGCACATAGTTTTGTGGTGAAATAACAGCCAAGGCAGCAATCCCTCTGAGGAGGCAAGTCTGCACTTACCTTCCGCTCATCAATCCAATTGTGTCTTTCAGCAGCTGCAGCCCTTTGGGACAAGATTCACTGCTCTGCCAGACAGACTCAGGCAGAATGGAGGAAGCATGTACAAACGTGAGTGTGAACACACACACACTGTCCCCACATGACCAGGGCTCGCAGACTGTGCCACCCAAATGCAAGTCTGGGCTTGCAGGTGTTGCTGCAAAGATAAAGGTAAAAGCCAGAAATGCCAAGAAGCCCACCAGGGCAGAGGAGGCAGATGCCAGAAGGTGTCAAAAGGCACTTGACAGGGAAACTTCTAGACAGCAGAAGGACCAGGAGGCCCCAAGGGCAGGCAGGTCAACTGCAAGCCCCGGTTGCAAGGCACCAACAGCACTGCAATCCAGCCAGAACATGGATTTTGTGCCAGAAGGCGCAGGGGAATGCACTGACCCATATGGTCCTTACAGTGCAGGGCCTTTCTTTCTGGAGCCAAATAGGCAGTTTATGGAGGTGCACAGAGAGCCCCTGACACATAGGACCTATGTGCCCGTGGCAACCTTCACACCAACTGTGGAAGGTCTTTGCCCAGGTGAAAACTTTGCAGCCCTGCCTTCTCAGTTAAGCAACCTAATATACTAGGCTATTACCAGGGGGATTGCCTCCAGGCTTTCTGCCCTCCAGCAACTGAGCTTCCAGTAGAGGCCCAGCCTAAGGGCTATTTCCATGCTCAGCAGGACTTTGGTGAATATATGGACTCACAAGCACCAAGGTTTCCAATTTCATCCCAGCATAGTCAGGGACCATATTCTGAGGAGGAAGACCTGGGGCTGTCTGAGGAGGAAGAGGCAGTCAAAGACACCCCATCTAACACTGGTCTCCTCAAACCAGCTTTGTTCAAACCTCTGTTAAACAAGGCCAAGGATACTACACATTTGGGAGTCAAGGCCACAGGGGTCGATTCCTCCTTGGAGATCTCAGATCCAACAGAGCTTTTATTCTCAGAACCAACCACAGTAACAGAAGAAGTACAAGTGTCCCAGCTAGTTAGAGATGCGGTGCAAAAACAGTGGGCGTTGCCTGGGACACTTCCAAATTCAAGCTCCAATGACCGGAGATACTTCAATGTGGTTCTGGGCTTCCCTCTTGTGGCTGAGGCAGTTGCAGTTGAGAATACCAGCAGATAACATCTGGTCATACCTGGATGTCAACAAGATAATAGCAGCCATGGAATTCTCAGCTGACACCACCCTGTCCTCAGCAAGGTTTGCCTCTAGGGCCATAGCCTCTTCCATGACCACCCATACGTTGCTGTGGCTCTGTCACTGGCAAGCCAATCCAAGACATAAGTGACGGCTGGCATCAGCTCCCTTTACAGGGGAGAGGCTATTCAGGGAAGCATTGGACCCTCTCCTAGTAGACGTGGGAAACAATAGGAAGGTGCTTCCTCCCATGAGCAGGAAGCTGGGATGCAAAACAGAGCCTTACTTCAGGTATCCGGCCTCAAGGGCACAACAGGCTCCGGTGGAGTTCCCTCAGAGGACCTCTGCCCCTTATCAAGACAAACAGCAGGACAAAACTGGGTATAGAGGCAGATCATAATACCAGTCCTGTCAGCCTTTTCGTGGCAATGGAAATTGGCCATTTCATAGAACCAAGTGACAGTAAACTAGACCTCCCCATTGCGGGTGGCTCTTGACCTTTGCTGACTGATGGGCAGAGACAACATCCAACACATAGGTGCAAAACATGGTAAAATTTGGCCTGTCTCTAGAGTTCCTCTCAACTCCCCTGAGGTTCTTTGTCAGGTGCCCTGTTTCAAAGTCACATGCAAAGAGGTTGCTTATGAGAGCCACAATACAGCATCTCCTGGACACCAGGGCAATTCAGCCAATTCCACTAGAGCAACAGAAGCAGGGCTTCTGTTCGATCTTATCTGTAATTCCAAAGGCCTTGGTGGGGATGGAGAGCAATTCTAGATCTAAAAAGATTGAATATTCATTTGAAGTATCAAAAATTCAAAATGCTATCACTCTAAACCATACTGGAAGGCATCAGGGAGGGTGACTTCTTGACATCTATAGACCTGATGGAGGCATACCTACATGTACCAATTCGGCCAAACCATCAGAAATTCCTCAGGTTCTATTATGTAGGGAGTCATTTCCAGGACAGAGCCTTACCCTTTGGTCTGTCCTCTGCACCCAGAGTGTTCACAAAAATTCTCGCTGCACTGTTGGGCCACTTAAGAACTATACCAATTCAGGTCCAGTTCTACCTGGACAATATCCTTATTCAATTCCATTCACGGTCTCAGGCAGTAGATGATCCAGAACAGACTATCCAAATACATCAGCACCATGGCCTCTCAATCGGGCCAAGAGCCACCTAATTCCGACCACCCGACTACTACACCTAGGGATATATATCGATACCCTGGCATGTGTGGTCTCCCTCTGCACAGAATATTGAGAGAACATCACCTGACCGCCTGTTGCCACCGTCAGCCTCCAGCCGACCAGTGCATTCCTATAGGGCTGGCCTCCTCAGGGTTCCATCGTCGGGACGGTGTCATCTGACAGCCCCGAGGGTACGGGCCTTCTCTATGGCAGCACCTTCCCTGTGGAATGAACTCCCTCCGGAGATTCGTACTATTATGGATCTCCGGTGTTTCCGACGTGCCCTGAAGACCCATTTATTTCAACGAGCCGGCCTGGCCTGACACCTGAGGGTTTCTTAACGAAATTAATTTTAATTAATTCTATACTAAATTATTTTAAATTGTTTAATATTATTTTTAATACTGTTTAATATTATTTTAATTGATTTTAACTTAAATTTAAATCTTATAATGATAATGTTTCTTTTAACAGACAGCCATCATTTAATTATTTTAATTGGATTTTAAATTGTTTATGTATGTTTTTATTGGCTGTGCACTGCCCCGAGTCCCTAGGGAGAGGGGGCGATATATAAATCTTGAAATAAATAAATAAATAAATAAATAAAATCAGGTCACTGGTTGGTCAAGTACAGTCATCTCGCACAGTGACACTCAAGCTTCTGTCCCAGCTGTTGGGAAAAATAATATCCTGCATCCGGATCGTCCCCTGGGCATGGCTATATGCCAGGGAGCTTCAATGGCTCCTCTTAGCATTCCAGCAGAGTGGCACCAGCAACTCCAACCACAAGGTGACTGTGCCAACAGGAATTCACAAGTCGCTTCAATGGTGGACTTCCCAGGTGATGGAGGCCGGTTGTCTATTCAAGGAGCCAGACAAGATTATGATCACCACAGATGCCAGCTTATTTGGCTGGGACACGCATTGCCAGAACCAAATAGCACAGGGACAATGGTCTCACTAGACTGTGCGCACAACATAGATTTGTTAGAGCTCAGAGCAATTTGGCTGGCTCTGAAGCAATTCCAGAATTTGGTCTCAGATTCCCATGTCTTGATACTTACAGACAATGTGGTCACCAAGTTGCATGTAAATTGACAAGGGGGAACACACCAGAGGTGAAATTTTATTTATTTAATCAAATTTATTTATAATCAAATTTATATACCGCCCCCTCTTCCTAGGGACTCGGGGTTCATTCAGCAGGTTCTAGTAGGCTTGCTAGAACTGGTAGTAAATTTTCTAACCAGTTCAGAGAACTGATTGTTAGAAGAAATTTCCTTTTGTTTTTTTCCACTTCACAGAGTTAATCTTGTAAGGAAGGCAGGAAAGAAACATTCTGGTGTTGTTTCTAGCTTAATCTTTGTTGCCCTGCTTACAGAAACTGCCCACACAGACACATGACACCGCCCAGCTATGCCCACCAAGCCATGCTCACAGAGAAGTGAAATATCTTCAAAGAAAAACAAGAAAGTCCAGTTGCCCCTTGGAAAAAAACACCTTTGGGATATTCAATGATGCCAAATATTTTACTTTCCAAAGATAAGCTGCCTTGGTACTACAGAGATTGGTGTTATGAAAGCTAGCAATCACTAGATGGAGCAATTGGGCTGCAACTTGCATTGTATTTGGGGAAAATGTATTTTTCAATTGAAAAACAGAACATGTGCTTATTTTCAGTATGTTTCTGTGAATTTTGTTGGACACCCACTACAATAGAAAAAAGATACATAGAAAGAAAATCTATACATATTTTTCATTCATGGCTATGTTTTCTTTGGCTTTACTATTGTTTAGATAAGTAACAGTTTGGCTTTCATTGGTTATTTGCTAAAATTCCATTTTAGAGAAGATAAATATGAAAATGCTAAGGTTTAAGATTTAGGTAGTTTAATATTTTTCTGTCAAAGAAAACTGAAAAGCTGAATAGAGAGTTTGTGAAAGATTTTTTTTAAAGTTAAATGACTGTTTATGTAAATTAAAAATGTTTTTATGTGCTTGGGAAGTTCAAAGCAAAAGTAGACTGGGTCTGAGATGGATAATCAAATGGCTTCAACAAGACTGTGGTAAAATTCTATTCATCTGATTATTTTTAATGTCCTTTGCCTCAAATGACCTGCTTCCACCTGATTATTAGCACAGATTGCAGCCCTGAATCAGTATTCGTCACAAGGAAGAATGAGTGAGAGAAAGAAAGAGAAAAGCAGATATCTTAGTACAAAGTGTCACAATTTGTGTGAATGAATTAATATGGGCAGTAGTGAAGTGATATAGCAGAGAGTCAAAACTTAAGGAAACATTATTTGTTGACAGTATTTAGAAATCCAATCCATGCCAAACAGACATACAACGTAAAATACTAAAATAATAAAATTCATGGAAAAAATTACCACAAATTATATGATATATTAAAATAAAATTGCTTATGTCCTAAAAGACTATAATGACAATAATGATACTGAATTTAGATGGTTGATAAAATAAAAGGAAAAATGAGAATAAATGGCCAACATTAATTACAATTATTTTTGTTATATGTATAGGATGGAAAGGTTCAAAAGTCCAGACAATGTAGGGAAAAATATATAATGTGATACAGAGAATGTTAATAGAAGAGCCAAGCTTTTAAAGCTTTTTGGACTGTTACAGATTTCAAGGAAAACCTCATCATAGAGGCCTGGTACCGCAATAGAGAATGCATTCCTTTAGGATTCCTGTAGATTGCACTCCTTATTTGAAGTATATGGAACATGCTAATCCTATTGAATTGAGTCAATAGATACCAGAGGAGGTAGTACTTCAAATAGCCAGACCTATGCCATGAGGGCTTTATGCATCATAATAAGCATTCAAATGGTATCCAGAGATAAATTGGCAGCCAGTGCAGCCCATAAACAAGGGATGTCAAATAGCTATGTGGAGGCATGCCCACTACTTCCTCCACTGCTGCATTTAACCCCATTTTAAAGTTACGGCCACTGTAGCACTCTCATGATCATTTGCCTTTATGGCTGATTGCAGGTACACTGCCTCCCTCCCCCACCCCACTGAGTCCCTGCAGGATTTGAGCCTAATCTCCATCCACCCATCATCCACTGCACACTTAACTTTTTAAGATTTCTGGACACCAGGTCAGGAAGGAGGGTAGCCCACTCATCTCTGGGCTATGCAGTTGCCTCTCAGAAGCAGCTACCATTTTCAGTGTATTCACAGTTCTTTGCAATTGTGCTGAAGTGCCGCTTCCAGGAGGTCATCACATGGCCAAAAGACAGACCCACTCCATTCTGCTTTCCTAATGTGGAAAGACCCGGGGGAGGGCAAAAGCATCCCCAAGGACTGTGTGGATGTTGAGGGATGGGAAATAGAATACAGGGTGTCTCAGAGTGGGTGAGCCCTTAGAAGACCTGGGGGAGATGGCCTGTGCCTGCACTAGGACTCCTAGGGCTAATTTGAACATTTGTTTAACAACTGCATCAGGGAGAGAAGAGGGTGGGGTCATTAAGTGAGGCTGCCTTCCTTAATAGATATCACCACTTTTGACCATAATGGGCAAGGTCCATTATGGTTGTAGTTGAGGACTACTTATAGACAGAGTTGGAAAGAGAACTAGATAATTTGGCTGTATTGGGATTGAGAGAGAAGGAACTTTACTTGAGACTTAGAACAAATGATGTACAAAGTACAGTTGTGTTCAAAATTATGCAACCCCCAATGCTGTAAGGGGTTTTAGGGAATTTAGTGTACATTTGTATTTGTATTCAGAATGAAATCCTACAAGGACATTTTAAAGAACCAAATGCAACTATAATGACATCAATTGTTGTTGTAATACA
>JAEANM010002412.1:0-24631 GCA_017656035.1 Myanophis thanlyinensis | reverse complement strand
TCTGTCTGTCTGTCTGTCTGTCTGTCTTTTGGGACCCTTCAGCACTGTGTTCCTTTGTTTTGCTGTATTCTTTTCACTACTTACTCTATTGTGTATAATACTAAGGGTTAGGGTTGAACAAGTACAAAAAAGGACAACCAAAATGAAAAAGGTGTTGAAATTACTTCCATACAAAAAATGACATTGGAGAAAATAACAGAGGGAGGGCTAAGTCAAAATATATAAAATCATGTGAAGATCTTGCATGCTTGTTTGTCTATGAGCTTGTCTGCTTAGTGACATTCCATTCATCGTCATGGTGAGTATGCGGTTTGCTGTTTGCTTATATATTGTGGCTTGCCCTCCCAGGTTTGATAGGTTTCTTCCTTAATGGTTCTTGATTATTGTATTGTTTTATACTTGATTGGTATCTAAAACACCATGTATGACAAAGGTAACATTGACAGACAATTTTTTTCTCCCTCAAGAGAAGAATTGTACAACGTGATTAAAATGGAATTCAAGTGTGTGGTATATTCCTTGCCTGTAGCAAGAAACAAGATCTTTTAGAAAAGAAAAAAAATAACTTGGTAAACTTGTATAATATAAGCAGAATGCTTGCTCTGAACATTTTGTTCATTCTTCAAGAATGTAGTTGAACAGAGCTGTCTCAATCTGACACCTGCTTTATGGGAAGGGCTACTTGATGTAACTGCTTAACATTTTAAAAAAGAGAAGAGTTTGCATTTTAACATCTTAACTCCCTTAACTGCCTTATCTTCTGCCATTCATCTTAGTCTCTACTTATTTTTCCCTTTTTCCAGGCAAACAGACTAGCTGGCCAGCATACCCCCATTTCCCCAAATGTAAAGATAGGATTTATTTATACTTTCATACTTTAGGAGACTTTATGAGATTAATTTGGATCCCAGAGGAATTCTTTGAAATAAAGATTATGTTAAAGGCTGGGGTTAAACACCACTGCTTGATTAATTAGTTGACTGAGTGATTAATTGAATTATAGTTTATTTTTTCTCTTGAGAGCTCAAAGCATTTTAAGGGAATAGGGTGTGAGTGGTTTCCCTTATTTTAGATCCAAAACGGGCCTGTGAGATAAATTTACAGTGACTATATTTTCTTGGAAAAAAATAAATGCAGGGAACACATTTTCTTGGAAAAAAATAATGGAAAAGGGAGAAAATATGAAAGGATAAAAGGATAAAATTATTTTTGTTTATAACTGCTTTGCAAAATTTAAGAACAAAACCAAGGAAAATCAAAAATTAAATAATAAACTATTGAAATAATGCACTGTGTACTTTATAATAAATGATTTATGGCCACTGTAGGTAAATTAGACTTAAAAAGAATGCTTGACTCAAAATTACTTACTGGTTTTGTGAGGGCCTTTTGAGTCCAGGTTCAAAAGTTTAAATTATTACAGGCTTTCTACATCAAATTAAAACATATCATAAGGGCAAGAATAGGTAGCATAATAGAAGACATTATATTTTTAAGTAGATGAAGGCCCTATCTGTAAATGCTCAATTTCATTTTGCCTTTAGCCTTAGAAATTGTGAAACAGCATACAAGTATCCCTCCTTACTGTTTGTAACTGGGACCAGACTTTCCATCGGTAAGCGATTTAGTCATAAAATACGATGTTACGTGACTGTGCCATTTAGTAATGATAGTTCTGGCAGTCCATGGTTGCCATTGTTAAGTGAATTACCATGATTTGTTAAGAAAGGACTTCATGTGACTGTGACTTCTGACTTCTTGCTGACTTCAATCCCTATCAACTGTATTTGTGGAAAGTTGACAGGGAAGGTTGCAGATTGCAATTATGTGACTTCAAGATGCCACAGAAGTTGGAAATGTGGTTCAGTTGCTGAGCACTCCAATCACAATGACATGACTGCAGGAGCTCTCTATTAGCCAGAATTTGGGTGTGTATTTGTAAGTACTACTTGCTCAATGCTGTCATAAGTTCAAATGGTCACTGAATAAGTGATTGCTAACTGAAGACTTTCTAATCCATATAAATTAGAAAGACCTCATATCTTTGGGATTATAAAGTGCTAAAGATTTGTATGCTCCAAATGTTTTCCTCTTTTACACCATTCATTTTGTCTAAATTACTTTTTAAAAGAACATTTGAGTCTAATGAGGTTTAGAATCTTAATGATTTAAAAGCGTACCCTTAGCATGCAGTCTGAGTTTTTTTTCAGCTCATGGGGATTGATTGATTGTTAAAATTTATAAACAGCATCATTCCAGAGTTTCAGCTCATTAGCATACAGCTGGATGCGAGGGACAGAGTCCTGCTTCCCTTCTATTGATAGCTGTAGTAGGAGAATAGTAATCTGGGAGGGAGCAGTTGGAAGGCAAAGGCATCTGGCACCTTTTGCTGCCTCCCAAAATGTAGCAGCAAAACTTTTGACTTTGGATGGGTGGTGTAGACTTTTTTTTTATTAACCCTTTTTAAATTCCCAAAGCATAGTAATTTTGCATTTAATATCTACTGTCCCCACAAAATCTTTTACAAAAAGATTAAGAGTGTTTGGCACTACCCACAGTGACTTCATTGTATATAAACGCTTGAAGCTGAAACTATTTGCAATGAATATTCAGCCCTGGTTTCAAAAAAACCTGCCCATCTGTACTCTATATAACACATCTGAATACCACTGCAGAACATTGATATGAATGTGAAGTAGCTTTTTCCAGAAGAGAAGGTCTATCATAGATAAGATTTGCCAGGGAGTCTTTGACAATAATCCAATGGACAGATTCCATTTAGAGCAGGCAGTCTTGCAAATATGCATGTTCAAAGCCATAAAAGGTTTTAAAATTCATTACCATGTCCTTGAATTATAGTTAATTTAGTAACTATAATCAATATTAGTTGATAAAGGTTGTATCTAAAGTTTTACTAAGTATTTACTAAGTATTTTCTCTTTTGAAAAAAGCTATGAAGAATTCTTTTTCATTGTAAGTAATCATCACCAGCCATAGTTTTAAACTAATTTTGCAGTATGAGTTCAGATATAATATATTGGAATCGATTGCAAATTTCAGCTCAGTTCACTGTCTTTTTATAAACTATTGACTTATTGACTATTGGCTTATTGACTTATTGAATAGTTCAGCAACTATTAAAGGGTACATTTGCACTGAAAAGGAGATTTATGACTAGTCCTTGAATTTATGGTTGTTGCAGTGTACCTGTGGTCAAGGATCACCATTTGTGACCTTCTCAGCTTGCTTCCAACAAGCAAAGTCAAAAGGAAAGCCAACAGGGAGTCTCAAGTTGTGGTCACATTACTCCATTCTTATTGACTGAGGTGATTTGCTTAATGGCAGCAGCTAGAACTGACATCATAAACTGGTATGGTCATATGATGTTTTACTTTATGACTGAATTGCTTAGTGACAATTACTGTAGGAGATGAGCAGGCAGAGCCTGAGAGTGGGGTCAAATGTGTCATCAGTTTGGAGTCATTATGTTCTCACTCCATTAACCCTTATCTAATGCCAATTTGGTTTGATAGTTAGTAGATCAGATTCTGTGTATTGTAGCATGTAATAAACTGCTTTGAACTCAACTCCTATTCCTGATTACTTGCACTGACAATTACTGGTCCCAACTGCAATCAGTAAGTGAGGATTACTTAAAATTCTAATCTATAAAATGCAAGACTACATGATTTCTAATCAGCTTCCAGTAAAATCACATTAAACCTCTTTTTCATGTAAGTTATGTTTCCTATGATTATTTTATTTGCACAATCAGGAAATGTTCTGTATATCAGTCTTTGTCAGTGTGTGTTTTGTGTATGAAACATTGTATGTAAAATGAAAAATAATGAAATTCATTAATATCTTACAGATTAATTGAACAAAAAGCACCTTAAGAGATATTTTAATATCAAATTGTAGTTATTTACAAAAGCAATTAAATCAGCAATAAAAACTTCTATAAATAGTTCTGCTATACTCTGCAGTCTCAGTTTCTAAATTATCCTCCAGAAGAGTCTTTGAGAAGTACAATGCCTATTGACATATGGGCAGAAAAGATATTCAGATAGGATCTTTCCAAATTCTGCAGTATCAGTCTTTGTGCAAGTAGGAAATCATACAATATCCATTTCTATTCTCAAGAAATTATTTCTGTCATGTCAAAATCTAATTTAAAAAGATATTTCAAATAATGGTTTATCTGTATACTTATTTATGCACATACGATATATATCCCACTTCCAACACTCAGGGTGGTTTTCAATATATTTTTATAATATAGCTTTATAAGTATTTGAAAATTTATATAAAATGTGTCTATACCAGTTCCTATCTTTTAAAATGGTAAATTTAAGTCCACTTGAGGATTTTCAAATTACAAATTATTATTCGCTTACAAGATTTTGTTCCATGTTACCTGAAAACCGGAATAAATATTATACTGCATATTATCAAACATGCCATGCTAAATCAATTCTAATTTTTAATCTTTTCTGTAGCATTGGTGAATTCTTTATCGATGGGGATGATTTTCTTCTGTTCTCCCATTGTCAGTGTATTTACCAACTTGTTTGGTTGTCGAAAAGTAGCTGTAGTAGGAGCAGCTGTGGCTTTCATTGGGCTCCTTTCAAGCTCCTTTGTACGGTAAGAATACACATTTTCACTGACTTTTCAAAATTGGCTTCTAGCACTATATTTAGGGCATTCCCTTGACAACTTTAATATTTCTTCTGCCCATCTTCCTATCATTAGATCATGATCTTGGTCTTGGTCTTAAATCATGCTTGATGACAGAACAGATTATGATCTTAAGGGTGCTGTTGGGTTCTAAAGTGCTAGGATAATACTTTAAATAGACATAATTTTAGTCAAAACACTACAATTATGTCATCTTTAAAGTATTATCTTAACACTTTAGAACCCAACAGCACCCTTAAGACATGATCTGTTCTGTCAACAAGCATGATTTAAGCAGCCATTTCTGGGATAAATTGGGCCTCTGTGTAAATGAACCTTTCCTCATATTGCTCTATGTTATTTTTGTGTTAAAAGTGAGATAACATCTTACCTCAGGGATTATTGTATATTCAAGAAAATAGTGAGATTTTTCAGGGACTGCTCTTGGGCTACGAACTCTTTGCTGCCTATTTGTCAATGCTTTCAGGTAAACAGATGCCACACAGTACACAGGATCTCTGCTTTATGGTTGTGGCATATATGAAAAGAATCTTGAAAGCACCAAACAATCTTGAGTTGTTTTGTCACACTTTCTTCCCCATTTAGGACTAAGTTAATTCTTATGTAACTGTCCTTGCATTCCTTCTGTGTTACCTCCATATGTCTCTACACCATTCGTTCAATACAAAATCATTCAGATCTTCCTTTTCAATTTGAGAAGATTGTTCAAAGTAATTGTAAAATAGCATAGGGTTGTAAAATGATGTACACTATTGGGAAAAATTCTATTATATGTCCCTGCGTTAATAAGGGTGCATATGGTAGCACTTATATCCCAACTGAATGTTTAGTAGAGATATTTTTTCTTTTGTATTTAGTTAATCACTTCTGGAAGTGCAGTGGGTGTGTGGTTTTGCTTTCAGACTCATTTACCAGTTCCAGTAGCTAGAAATGGTTTGTATTTATGTATTTCAATCATGCTGTGAAGCTTCCCTTGACACTTCCAGTAAGCTAATGAAAGTTTCAGAAGATGCTTTTTTATCTGCCCACAGAAGAGATAACAGTACATTTATCAAATTTACAAATGATACAGATTTACTGGCACAGCTAGAATACTGGTCTCAAAAATGGGATATGCACAAGATGATCCATTGGGGTGCAATAATATTTATCTCATCCTTTTAAAATATATATTTTGGGTGTATGTTTTATAATGTACATAATATATTACAATAGTACTACATGGATGTAATTTATAAATAAATAAATGAGGATGCTCATTTCTTTTACCAAAAATCAAAATGCAATCAAAAGTTTAGAGACTGCGAACTTGAAAGACAAAAATAAAATTTTGATTTAATCTTAATAAATTAGAAAAATTGGATGAAAATAACAAAATAAAATGTAGCATACAAAGTGTTACTTTTCTTCTTTTAGGAAATAGGAGCCAAATGATCAAGTATATGATGGGGATAGACTATGAATATGAATCAACAGTGTGATATAACTGCAGAAAAGGTCAAATGTAATTTTAGGCTGTAACAGAATTATAATTTCCATAGCACAACAAATATTTTTCTTCATTTGCAAACCATGTAAAAAACATACTGTCAGAAAATATATTTAATGTATATTAATATTGGTTTGAACTATGCAAAATAACATTTTTGGGATAAAAGTTGGCTCATGTAAATATAGAAAGATAGCCTTTTAGATATGATTTATAAACAATATTTTAGAGTAGAGCCAGCATCATAACTGCTAAATTATCTTTGATTTTCTAACAATATCCAAATGTCAATATAAAACAAAATTGAAAAATTAAAAAAGGAAAATATGCCAAAGACCACAGTTAACACTGTTCTCTGTTTGTTCTAGCTCACTTGGACCTCTGTATTTCACTTACGGAATCTTGTTTGGCTGTGGCTGCTCATTTAGCTATCAACCATCCCTGGTCATTTTGGGACATTATTTCAAGAAGCGCCTGGGACTAGTGAATGGCATTGTTACCGCTGGGAGTAGTTTGTTTACTATAACGCTACCTTTTCTTTTAGATGAACTGATCAGTTCTGTTGGCCTCTATGGGACTTTTCGAATTCTATGCATTTTTTTATTTATTCTCTTCCTGGCTGGCTTTACTTACAAACCTCTCATGCCTAATACCAAACAAAGTGAAAAAGGAAAGAAATTCAAATTACCTCCAGCGAAAGAAATGTGCAATTTTTCCATTTTCAGAATTCTGAGTTATAGAATCTGGGCTCTGGGGATTCCAGCTGCTTTATTTGGATATTTCATACCTTATGTTCATCTAGTAAGTATTCATACTTCTTTCTGTTTTTATATTTTATTACCGTACTTACATAGCGAATATAATAAACTATATGTTAAAATACTTAGATTTTTTTTAAAAAATGTTCTTTTTAACAAAAAAAACCAGTTAATATTTCTTCATTTCCTTCACTTTATTTAATTTGTGTTAAAAGCTATATTAAACTGGGGTAGGGGTCTTCAGACAATTATTTATAGACCATAAACTTGGCTTAAAACCTAAGACAAAAGCTGAGATATGAATGAATCAATTGCTGGCCCAAAACCCATCTTTGGGGATTTCTGTTAAACTAGGAAATCTTCAATCAGCCATAATTTCTTTTTTTTATCTGTAATGTTTCATAGTTTGAAGTCTGTTTAAGATCCTGATTTATGCTACAGTTCATATTTATTTTTTGAGTATATAAAAATTTGATTAATAAATCTATTATGTTTATGTGCTATAAAAAGAAGAACAAAGGAACTGTTTGTTGGGACAAAACATCTTGGTCTGTTTAGTTGAGATGTGAATTTATTTATTTATTTATTTAATTTATGTGCAGATCATCTTGTTGAGAATAGAATTAGGATATATAACAAATGATAAATTAAAAAAATCTTAAGGTCAATTCTAATGTGGAGAGTAAGAATGGATTTGTTCTACGTCTGAACCTAGGACAAAATTTAGTAAGGCAAAGGAACCTTATAGATAGGTGATAAAACTTAAAATTAAGGTACAAGTTCATGTTTATTACTTAAAATGTTAATTCACATTTCATTTTAAAATTACTTACATCCCTAGAATTTATACAGTTTTTCTGAAACTGATTCAAATTAATAGGATGCCGAGGATAGAGTTGGGTGGAGGCAGTTGATCTGCTGTGGTGACCCCTAACGGGAACAGCTGAAAGAAGAAGATTCAAATTAATGAATTTATATTTCTGAAACAACTACTTGGATGTTTTTTTTAAAGAAAATCTATTGTATCTTTTTCATTTCTGCTTTATATTAGGAAAATATTTTTGGTTGATCAATTTCAAAATTTCTAGTTTTCTAGTTGGCTGTATGTTATGTGAGAAGGGAAATTTACATTTGTGCATCCACCATATAGCACGATAGAACTGGAAGCTTATAGATGTAACTGCAGTTAAACATATTTTAGTATTCATGTGGCTCTTTTTTGTCTCTCTCTTGCTTTGTATTACACTTCTTCCTCCATATCTTTTTACTCTACTATATTCAATTTTCCTTAGCTTCCCCCCTCCCCCTCCCCTTCACATCACCTTGGGTAAGTTAGAGCAAGGAAAAGGAATCTATTGGGCCATCTCTCCTGTTGTATTTCTACCGACAATGAATACTGAGAAAAACAAAGATAGAGAGCAGGAGATCAGACTTCTCAGTTTGGGGTGTTTTCATGCTTGACAAAAAAAGGTGCAAACCTTGAGATTGCAATTGATACTTTTATTACCTAGTAAATGTGATAATTGTAGCCTGACCTTGTTGACATTACAGTAGTTCTCGATCTAGAATCATTCATTTGATGACTACAAAATTATGACACTGAAAAAAATGACTTATGACCACTTTTCACACTTACGACCATTACAGCATCCCCCCATGGTCATGTGATCAAAATTTGGATGCTGGGCAACTGATTCATATTTGTGGTAGTTGCAGTGCTCTGGGCCATGTGATCCCATTTTGTGACCTTCTGACAAGCAAAGCCAATGGGGAAGCATGATTCTCTTAAGAACTGTACTACTAACTTAACTGCAATGATTCATTTAACAACTGTGCCAAAAAAGGTCATAAAATGGGGCAAAACTCACTTGACTGTTTTTCTTAGCATCAAAAATTTTGAGCTCAGTTGTAGTCACAAGTCAAGGACTACTTGTACTTCTTCAGAGAACTTGTTTGGTGATTCCTAAAGCCCAGAAATTTGAGGTGGAAAAATTTGATGCTGAATAATTAACTATTAGAATTGCTTGAACAATTTAAGTTTTCATCTGGTCACAGGAAGGGAGTTTCTTAATTTCAATGTCCTTGCTTTTTAATAACTTTTTTCATTTGTTTTTCTTGTTCTGAGCAGGAAATAACTGAGGTGTTTTTCTTCATGCACAATGACACATTTTTAAAAAATATTACACTGACTTAGTTGATGGAAGAAGTAAATTTGGGAATAATGGTTCTAGGTGCATCTCCTTGGATTCCCTTGAAGCAACTTTGTGGTACCAGGGGAATAATTCTCTCAGACATTGTGTGAACACAACATGAAATCTCAATGTTGGAAAAAAATGTGCAATAACTTATAGAAGAGTAGCAATAGCACTTAGACATATATACCGCTTCACAGTGCTTTCCAGCCTTCTCTAAGTGGTTTACAAGGTCAGCATATCCTCCCCAACAATTAGGATTTTCATTTTACTCACCTTGGAAGGATGGAAGGCTGAGTCAACCTTGAGCCTGGTGAGATTTGAACTGGCATCAGCAGAAGTACTACAATACTGCACTCTAACCACTGCGCCACTGAGGCTCCTGATGTAATGGGAATAGTAGGTACTGGAACCAGACACAAATTCAGAATAAGAGTAACTGATATATTTTTAATTTGACTTTGTAGAGGCCAAGTCAAGATTGCCAATATTGGTTGGGCTAATTAAAATTTTAGTAAGTTAATTTTAAAAGTGAGAATTTTAAGTGGCTGCCGCAGAGGAGGCTTGCTAGCTCAAAAAACAACCAGAAATTCAACTGCAAGAGTCAATGTGGTGTAGGAATAAAGCTGGGATTGTGCTGGGATTATTGAGACCAGGTTCATCCACTTTCAACTACTCTTCTAAACTCAGATAATCTCATAGGAATATGGGGATAAAATGAAGGGAGACCCCCTTGTACTTTAATCTGTTTTGTGTAGTAGTTTTTAATGTGTTGCACTAGAAACCAGGAAACCAGGAGTCCAATCCTTCCTCAGCACAGAAGCTGACTTGGTGGCTTTCAACCCAATCTATCCCATAGGGTAGTTGGGAAAAATATTTTAATCTACTATAATTTTTTATAGAAGAGCATATATAGCATTATATAGAACACCTTGCATTGTACAAAATAACTAAAGCCATGGTAATAACTATAGCATATGAAAGCTACAACGTAGTCTGATTTTGTAAATGGAGCTGATGAATCTATGCAGGGAAGTAAAAATGTAATTGTGAGTAAATGGGCTAAATTATGTTACAAGTATGACATACAAGTTATAGGTATATGTGGAAGTGGAAATCAACAAGCTGATGCATGTTACCTTCCAGTGAATGGAAGAGAAAATGATGAGTTTGGAGAAAATATTCTGAATGGATGCAATCTAGCAAAAATTAGTGAATAATTATTCTGTTAGATTACATGAATGAATGGGTGGGAATGAGACAGGAGAGTATAGAAAAAGTGATTGGGCTTTTCAGAAGAGGAATATAAGCATTGGTATAATGTAATGAGAATATAAATATTTAAATGTTTATAATAAAATGTAGAGATAGGGTTGAGAATGAATGAATATTGAATGAATATGAATAAAATGAAAAAAATAAATGGCAAGTACATTGGTGGTTTGGTCATAGATAACTAATGAATCAGGATTAAATTGCAAATGCAATATAAGGGAAGAATGTGTGGATGAAGAAGAGAAAGACCAATCAGCTCCTCAAAAACAAAACAAAAATAGGGAGGGAAGTAAATTTAAAGAATAAAAGGCAGTCTGTGATGTGGTAATAATAATTCAGTCTGTGATGTGGTAGAAATGAGGATGGTGATGAAGATAGACAGTGTATAATGAATGATATTAGTGTAAAGATTTAATTGTACTTTTTCTTATATCTCATGATTAATTCATTTAAATTATCTCAACTCACACTGTATAATACTGGATACTCAAAGAGAAATAATGTAATACGTAGATAGATTTTCTATGCTGAACTGCAGCTTTCAATATCTTTATTAGGGGTTAGGCAGAGTGCTTTTGATAAAAAGTGATATAATATATTATATAGTACAATATAATGCTAACATACCAGTGCCTATTTAATTCTTTACAATAAAAAATGTCATTTCATATAATTGTACTAAGGCTCATTCAGATTCGAAAATCAAGTTGATTTTTTGAAGGAATGTGTTTTTGTAAAACAGACTTTTGCCCACTTGTTTTCTTTCTTCCATTTTTGAAAATATAATTTTATTGAAAAGAATAAAACTAATGCAAACTATAACAGAGCAGACAAGAAGCATCTTCTTTCTTCTAGATGTCCCAATGAAAATAGCAATTCAGAGCTATCATTTTTGGAAGGAATAAGGTCAGAAAAGCCTGGTCTGTGCTTAATCTATTTAGTCCTCATCTTAATCTCTACAGATTGGACTTTCAGTTACTTATTGATAGATAATAATGAACAATTTGTCTTTTAATAATGAATAAACTTCTGCTGTTCATTACTAGATTATCATAAAAACTAGTTAAAATATTTAACTAGAGGGCAACTTGATATGATATGTGCTTCAAGTGAACAATTGTTCCTGAGTCTTGTGTTTCAAATACACAATTGACAGGCAATCTGACAGACATTTAGGTCTCCTCACAAAGACAGTCCCTACTGTGGCTTCCCTCAAAGCCCAGAAAAGATCAACTATAGTTTTCAGTAGACAAGCAGTGACCCATTGGGCCATTGTTTCAGAGAAATCTTCTTACTTGAACAGAGACATAGAGTGATTATGGGTGGGCAAAAGAAAAACTGTGTCAGTTACCCTATTGATTTCCCTTAGGGTAAACTGGCAGTGATCTTATAAATCTCCCTCCCTCCCTGTTTTTGCTTCCTTCTTTCCCTTGCTTCCTTCCGGCTCTCCTCCCTCCCTCCCTCCCTCTCCTTCCCTCCCCTTTCCAATAGGCAGTGGCTGCTGCTAGGTTGGGGAGGAAGCAAGGGAGTGGGCTAGAGGTCAGTTGGGTGGAGAATAGAATAGAATAGAATTATTTATTGGTCAAGTGTGATTGGACATAAGGAATTTGTCTTCGGTGCATATGCTCTCAGTGTACATTAAAGGAAACAGTATATACGGCAGGAATCATAAGATACAACACTTAATGATAGTCATGGGGTACAAATAATCAGTCAAATCATACTAGGAGAGGACAGGTGGGAGGATGTCTCATTTCTTCATTGACTTTTCTCTTTGCAAGCTTCCCATATGAGCAAGGGCTTTGCTAGTGGGAAGGTGGCAACGAGCTTTGGCAGTCATATCAGTTCTTTCCAGGTTTCCAAACTTGTGGGAAGTTGTCAGGGAAGATTCAGAATGAGGATCATGTGATTATAGCTGATTGCCCCAGCAGAGCAGTAGCACTGAATAGCAACAGTACAGCAGCACTAAAGCAGCAAAAAAAAAAAACTAAATTTAATTCCCACAGGAATAATTTCAGCATTCTGAAAGTTAGCCCATTTGAAAAACCTTAGTTGACAAAATTTTATCCTACGATGCAGCATTTCATCCAACTAAGGATTACAAAGTATGAAACAGACTTTCAAGAGTTTTTATTTCAGCTGTACTCCTGCTTCTAAAAGGCAATGATTATTTTAGTAGCTGGTAAATCATTGTAAATGAAGAGTAATGGTTGTTGTGGGAGAATGTCCTCAAAATCAGATGTTGGAAAAAGAGGTATAGGCCAAAGGCCAACAGAAAAATTCACTTGTGATTGAGTAACTATGGTTTAGGGTAAACCTAAGTCAGGATATGCACTTCATAATTCTTTGGAAAGATCATCTTGGCATTTGGAGTAATTCATTAAAAGCAGAAAATATACTATGGGAGATTATTCTTTAACATTAACAGGGATGTCCCCAACTGTCATTGTCAGCTTCCAATAGGTGTCATCAGTACTTTTTCCCCCCTTATGTACCTCTATTAATAATTCGAATAAGTCAAACTTGAAAGAAACAAATATATAGGGATTGAATGGCATCACTGCAAATTTCTTGGTTTTTTCCCATACAACCTACCTCAAGGGCAAAATGCAGTTGTGACTCCTTTATATCAGTTGACCAATGGAAATATTCCCATTCACTTACTGAATTCAGGCTTATGTTATTTAACTGTTTTTTGAGCCGTTTTTGTTTGCTTATTTACCTTGACAGCAACTAACTGCTTTAAAGACAGTATTTGTGTTTCTCAATTATATATGATCAAATGGTATTATTTTCAGGGTTATTCTCTATGAACATTAACCATAATTAAGTCTCCCATCATCTTTCTCCTATCTTTTTTCTGTTCTCTTTGTCTCTATATTGTGCTTCTTTTTCATTAACTTTATCCAAATTTAATATGCGAAGTGTGATCTTGATTTTTTACATTAATATATGTAAGGCCCCAAACTTCCATGACTTATGTGCTTTACTTGCTTTCCTAATCTTTACATTTATTTTCCTTCAGATTTCAACTTCTGCTGCAATTTGACAGTGCAGGTTAGTGCTTTCCTCCCTCTCCCCTTTAACAGCACTGTATTTGCTATATCTTTGCACTTAGGAGTTTTTGCTTGGCAGTATTTATGTTTGCTTTATTTAATCCTTTTTAATTGTGATTCACCTCTCTCTCTCTCTGTCTCTCTCTCTCTATACCTCCCTCACTCCCTCCCTCCTCTCCAGTGAAAGTGGAAGGAAACATCTGTTTCCATATTAAAGACTCCATAGAGCAGCAGGCAAATGTGGTCATCAAATATTATAATTATTAGTGACCATTTACTTTCTTGTACATATTTTCTTAAAAGCAAGGCCTTCTAAGAATTTCCATTATGTTCACCCCGCCATGCAGTGCTAGGGCTCAAACCGCTGTGGCAAAGACCATCTCCAACATCATTATAACCCACTGAGCTACAGTATCCCCTGCTCCAAAATAACCATCCAACATTTCTCAGTCTGCATAGATGCTTAGAGCAGGGCCTTCATGAAAAGCTTTGGTAGAAATATATGGGAAGAAGTATTGTTTTGTGTTGTCTATTTCTCTATAAGGTGATTTCTTTGTTCCCAATGTATATATTTCAATATACTGTATTTATTTATATTTATTCAAACCCTTCTTTTTTCTTCCAAGAATGAATCGTACCCTCCTCTATTATGTATTCACAATATTCAGTATCTTGCCTATCAAGATGAAACATTTAAATGAAATCCTTTGTCTCATGTATTTACTGTATCAGCACCTGTATTTTTTTTCTTTAATTGTGGCATTCAAGTATATATTTCACAGCTTATATACTTAAAAAGGAAAAGTGAATAGACTTATACTTTCTGCATATCCTATCTGTGATGAGAAAAGGGAAGAACCACTTAAAGACACATTCTTTTTAGAGAAAGAAAAGAAGTAGAAACCTTTGGTAGAAACCTGTGTTTCTTCTGAATAATGAGACCTTTATTCTTCTATAGAGTCATGCAATATGTGTAAAGCTCAATGCTTTTAAGGGTGTTCCAAGCTCAAAGGAGATTTGTGTGCGTTTCATGCTTTCGGAACAAAATTTGACCATTTCAAATACTGACATTTTGAGTATTGAATCATAGGAAACAGCTTTCAAGCAAGTTGTTTCAAACATTTGAAGTTCAAAACAAAACATGCTTGTTCGGATAGTTTTGTTTCAGGGTTGAAACAACAAAAATAGTTACATTTTGAGCATTCTTGGGATGGTATGTAGCCAGCTTGACTGAGTTTTGAATAAGACTATATTGCTCTGAGCAAAACAAAACAAGGTTCTCTCTCCCAAGTCAGCAGAAGATAAGGATTTGATTTACTCCTGTATCGAATGTGATACTCACATGATAAAAATTAAAGCTATATTATATCTATTGTACATTTAATGCCTTTTGCTGGGTAAGCATTTCATAAAGTTAACAAAAAACTGCTGGCAGTATGTGACTGGGTTTTTTTAAAAATAAAGTGTAAGGATGCAACTCCAACACTTTTTTTCACAGCAGGAGTGTAAAGTTATTGATTCAAGCATCAGGGTACCAACAACGCTAATGAATGAATGAGATAAATAAAAGGCTATTCAGATTGTGCTGTTGAGATCACACATGCCAGAAATTACTATAGAAGCATTCAGACAAAGAGAAAATAAAAGGCAGGACACTCCTTTTCTTATTTCACAAAACTTATTTTTAACTTCTTCAGAAGGTAGTTTGCATTCTGAGAGGTAACTGCATTTCAAATGGTTGAAAGTTTTTATTAAAGTTCATACATGTTACCAGCCATGTCTCCCATAAGATGGTATGAATTTCATCTTTTTTTGTGGGGGAGGGAGGGAGGGATTGTTTCTGTTTTGTCTGCTTTATATATAAATAAGAAAACATGTTAATTTTTATTTGTGAATAGAATATATGCCTATAATTTTTAAATTTATTTTGGATTATGAGCATCTCCATTTCAGAGTTACAGTATACCTGCAAAGATATATGAGGCAGACAGGATAATTAACAGAACATTATTCCCTGAACCTGCTATTTAAGTTTCTGTGAAGTTTTCAGAGGGTCACAATAACAAGAATACAACAGAACAGAACAGAACAGAATAGATACATACTATAGATAGATGTCAGATAGGTTAATCACAATATGTTTTAGCAATTTTTGTCAGTGAAAATGCTACTGTACTTAGGGATTTTTGAAGGCCATGAGTCAAATGACTAAGGATGTGTTCAGAAGAAAATATTTGAATATTTAATATAATTCGTGTAATAAATATATGGGGCCTACTTTTGGTACACTAGATAGATGAATAGAAGACAAACAGATCAAATTTTTCCAAGTGCAGGTCTTTTGTGCTGCTTTCCTTTGGCATTTAAAAATGCATTTTCAGAACAGTCTGAATCTTACTAATCTAAGTAGTACTAAATAGCCTTTTAGAATTTACCATGTGCACCTTACCATATCCCGGCAATATCTTTTTTTCCTGTTGCATTCTAATGAGATTACTTTCATCCTGGCATAGCCCGTAAATGAGACAGGCCTAAGTCATCCTGAGTTATGAAGTAATGTTTCCTCCTGTATTGTATTCTGATAATCTCCACAGCGATATCTGAAAAATATAGCAAGATTTTTGTCACTCATTTAGAGGGAACTCAGACAATTAACTTGGAAAAGAAGAAACTGAAGCAAGAGAAGTATTAGCAGCTAGGTAGCCAATTTCATGTCAATTCATTTTTCATCAGACTTAAGGTTGAGTAAAGAGCTTCTCTGTTGAGTGTAGACAAATAATTCACAGATTGGGTTGTCTTGTCTTTCCTAGATCCTATGACTGAGTTGAGATGTTCAAAAGGGATCAGGCTCCTCCCCCTGTCCCAGTTCTACTCAGTCATAGGACTAGATCAGACTTAGACTGGCTATCTCTGTACACTCAACGAGAATAAGAATAATTTCTATTACAGTGAACCTCTAACCGTGAGTCAAACTTTTACTGGTAGTCCAGCAGCACTCGAGTGCTGCTCGAAGAAAAAAAGCCTCCAATCAGCAGGGACTTTCAAGCAGATAATTTCCCACAGATCCCTGCAACGCAACCATTACGGGCTGCTCATTGCGCAATTTCCTGCCAGTTTTATGCTCCCCTTAAAACAGATTCTAAGCAATATCGGGAGGCTGTCCTCAGCTACAAGGCCCTGACAGGACTCTATAAGGGGAACAAATACCACTGTTTGATGCTCCAATTGGCCAAGCCACGGAAGCGACAGCTGTGCAAGAGGCGCCGACTTCACAGATTCCCGCATCAACTTCCTCAGGAGGGAGACAGTTCCCTATCGGTGCAGGGCTGTTAGAGCTCAGGAGGCCCGCCTATCACCCGGGGATCTCTTTATGAGACCGACGGATGGATTGGAATGGTGGGAATGGCATTTTCAGGGCACCTGTCAGGCGCAGGGAGGTCACAGGATATTTCGCGCTGTAAGCGCTTGAACTGACTGGCAAAGGCTTCAGGGTATTGCCTCCCATCCCCACCTCTGCTGTTGCTTCCAAGGCAGCAGGGGACAGGCATAGTGCCTGTGGTCATTCCCGAGGCCATAGGCTACCATACCCACTGGCCTTGCCACTCAAGTGGCAGCACTAAGCCTCGTCATAGCCATCTCCGACCCCCAGGACGCTAGCGCTTCCTGTGTTCAGACGAGCCATTACCAGACTGCCGCCAGGCTTTCTGCCAGTAGCAGCCGATTGGTGCTCGCTCTCCTGTAATAGATGAGGATTGGCAGTAGCGCCTTATTATAACCAATAACAAGTCGGTCAGCACCTGGGGGGAAGGATGCCCAGGACATGCGGTGGCTACCGACACTGCATCAGGCATCACAGCCACCATAGGGGATCCTTCCATGGCATCATACATTCCACGCATGCACCAGTGCCAGGCAGCCACCATTTTGGGACCCGGTTCCCTCGTTATTACTGGAGACAGCCGTAGCCGCTACCGAGGCTGCAGCTAGCAGGGCTGATCACGTGACACCACCACACATAGTGCAAAAAAAAAATTATATGTTCCTAGAGGGTGTAGGAAGACTATATACACGCAATGCTTTCCTCATCGCCATTGTGCTAAGGACATCCCGCTAGGGTTATAGGCCCCTATGCCATAATATTTTGGTGTGAGGCACGATCCAGTCCACTAATTGACCCTTTCCTCCTCTTTTTCCTTTAAGGAAGGATGGAGCATTCCGCGACTGTACCAACCCGAGTGCTGTCCCCACAGCCGGAGGTGCCTCATAAATGCACCTCCAAATGAAAACATTTGAGCTCAGACCCAGTCTCTAAAATAATTAAGGCCAAGGGTCTACGTAAAGCATCCAGGGCTGAGGAGAAAGACACACTCCGATGACAAAGGGCCATAGAAAAGCACTGTGCCAAGTCCATCAGGTGCTCCACTCACACTCCTACGATTGGTGATCATCCTGTCACTCCCCTGGCTGGGGGAGCACAGATTATACATCAACATACTCTGGCCTTGTCTCCTGATAGAGAAACCAGTATCCAGGAAGCTGTTCCTTTACAGTTTACAGCTAACCAAAACGGATCAGTACAGGCACCATCTGAAACATCTGTCCATCACTGAACCATGGATACTGCCCTTAGATAGAGCATCATTGACACAGGGCGAGTTCTTGCACCTGGACACCCTCTGGCTTTGACTAGCCGCCTGGCGGTTGAGTGCCAAGCCCTAATGGAAGGCCACTTATCTGCTAGGGTCATTGGCACCCTACAGGCCTCGTGCCAACCCTCAACCACTAGGATATATGAAGCAACCTGGTGTGCATTCACTTCTTGGTGCCGTCAAAAACAGCAACACCCACATAATTTATCACTGGCCCAGTTCCTGGAGTTTCTCCAGGCCAGCTTTGAGAAAGGCCTCTGACCCAACACTCTTCACCGATAGGTTGCAGCGATTACATCAGTAATTGACTGCTGTACCGGTTTCTTGCTTTCTCAGCACCTGATGGTACAGAGGTTCCTACATGGGACGACTAATTTAAGACCGCTGGTCATTCATCACTTCCCCACATGGGACCTAACCACAGTGTTGGAGGCACTAACAACAGTACCATTCGAGCCGCTAAGTTCGGCATCCTTGAAGATACTTACCTGGAAGGTTTGCTTCCTCATAGCGATTATATCTACCTGAAGGATCTTGGAACTCTTGGCCCTCTCTGTTAGGCAGGACCTCTGCATCTTCCATTCCAACCATGTGGTACTTTGCCTTGGTCCAGCATTCTGTCCCCAAGATCAACTTTTCCTTCCATCAAGCGCAAGAGATTGTTCTACCGGACTTCTGTCCTCACACAACCTGGAAGCACACTGGCACAAGCTGGAAGTGTATAGGGCACTGAGCATCTATCTGGACAGGGCTCTTTCCCATAGAAGTCAAAAACTTTGAGCTTTTCCAGAGTTTTTTTTTTTAAATCAAAATAGTATGAAAAAAATGAACATTTGAAAACTATTTTTTGTCAGTGAGGTTTATTGATTAGTCTCTTAAGCCTTTCAGTTAAATGGGTTTCTGATAAGAAAATTATGTTATTTTGTTTATATAGCTTTGAAGGCCTTCTTGCCTAAAATGTCCAATAATTTGTGATATGTGCAGTATTATTCTTCCCTATTTTTAATTTTGGTCCCTTTAATTTAAACTCATACCTTATTTAAGAATAGTTTCACATCTTCTTGATTTTTTAATACTCTAAGTTTAATGTTTAGATATTTTTCTTTTATAAAGTGTTTATACCTTCCCGCATAGTGTTGTCCTTGTTTATTTTTCTACACATGTTCCTGCGTTTATTGAACAAAAACAATTTGATTCTCATGAATTAGCAGGTTATCAGGTGTGAACAATGAGATCCATATGTAAAGAGCTCAATTAGCTACTTAATTGCTCATGCCTATTTCACATGAATCTTATCAGACTGGCAGTCTGCAGTTAGAAAAGACTAGATAAGGTTCAATAGCATTTGTGTGTGTAAGAGTCAAACCTTGCCCTCTTGTGCCTACATAAGAATTCCAGACTAATTCCCTGCTTGACTCTTCCCCCTGGCTCAGCAAGTCTCTCTCTGACACAGGAGCTGAATAACAACCTGACATTCATCTTTCCCTTCACACATTTGCCCAGTAAAAAGTTGATTAGTACCGTAATTATGCAGAATAACACTGAGTTACTTGTATTTTTCCAGTTTACAAATGATGTTGTTAGAATTATCATTGTTTAAATGTTAGTTCATGGAAGACATTCTGCAAATATGGCAGCAATTCAGAGCTGCTTTTCTTATTGCTTGAGCTTTTGATTATAAAGGTTACAAAGTATAGCTGTAAGACTTGTTTTTAACGCTTTAAAAAATCCATGGGTTTTCCAGTTCTTATATTTTTCCAAGTCCAAGTCTGGTAATTATATGATTCAAACCAATCATCTTGTAATTACAATGGGAAACTGAATTCAATATGGCTTAGTTACATTTGTATATGGAGATATTGTATCTGTTGTGACTTGGTTCTGTGATTTTTTTTTTTATAAATGAGAACATCTTAGCAATATCCTTCTGACCTTATCTTGATTTACAGTACTAAGTTGAGATATAAACAAGTACTTTATCAATGTGCCATTTATTTGTTTGTCCATTTATATAGGCTGTGTTAAACTAAGAAGTCCCTAATTAGTCAGGATAGGATATTATGAGTGGCTATAGTACAAAGCTAAGTCATAATTTGAAGCTGGTTCTGAATTTCATTGGTTGCATTACAAATAGAAGAACAAAAGAGGAACAAATTTATAAAGCTGAGATATGATTGTTTAAACAATGTGTACAAATGTAATAAAATTTTAAAATATGGCTGATTTTAAACTAAAGTATTATGTGTTAGATTTTTTGTTATATTAAAATCCTGTTTTTCCTTCTTCCGAATAGCTAAAGCACGTGAAAGAACGTATTGGTGAACATGTTCCAGATGTAACACTTCTGCTTTGCCTTGGCATTACTTCAGGAATTGGTCGATTGGTCTTTGGTAGAATTGCAGATTATATTCCTGGTGCAAAAAAGGTTTATCTACAGGTACTGCTAGATAACCAATAGAAAATACATTAAAATATATTTCTAGAAGTTTCAGGCCAATAATACGAACCTTTTGATGGATTTTTTTTCTATATTTGCTGCCTTAATAATATTTTCAGATATGCATAACTTTTACAGCATTATGTCTGACATTTGAAGACCACTGAACTGCTGATAAGTATTTAGAAGCACAAGAACAGTCCAGAAGATCTGAGATAGTTTTGTATAGGTATAGTTCTCACCAATAATATCCGTGAAGTTGTGCTTCTGAAAATAGCATGTTATACCAATAGCATGTTTTAAATATTTAAATTAGATATGTAATACTGAATCTTGAAAATTGGCAGAGCTATTGTCAGATGTCACATATTTTCAATTGAACATCAATTTTGATGCATACAATTACTATGCTAAAAGTCTGTAGAAACTCTCAGTCATCCAGGTCATAGTTGTCCCAAAGGTTCTATTTCAGGAGGCAACTGGACTTCCTTGATTTTTCTTTGAAGACATTTCACTTCTCATCAAAGAAGCTTCTTCAGCACAAGATAGTGGGGAATAGAAGGATTTATATTCCTTATGGAGAATTGGTTATTTGCATCCTTTTAGAGGGTCATTGAAGCATTTGGAGGTTTATCTGTGTCCTCGGGATCACTTGACAAGTGCTCCTGATTCCTGTAGCCTGCAAGCAACTACTCAGGTGACTCCAAGGACACAGATAAACCTCCAAGTGCTTCAGTGTTTGCCCATAATATCTGGTCGAAGAGATAGGAAAATGGTTATAGTAAAGAACTGTAGAAAGAAAGAAGAGGGGGGAAAAAGCATCTTGAGCCAGTGTCAAATGCCCACCATGGCCATGCCCACTCCCAGCCACATACACATGGCCCTCCAAGGTCAAGCACAACCCTGATGCGGTTCTCAATGAAATCGAGTTTGACACTCCTGCTTTAAAAGGATGCAAATGACCAGCTGTCTGCAAGGAATATAAATCCTTCCATTTCCCACTATCCTGTCAGAGCTGAAGAAGCTTCTTGGATGAGAAGCAAAACGTCTTCAAAGATAAAACAAGAAAGTCCAGTTGCTTCCTGAAAAAAGCACCTTTGGGACAATTACTACACTATATATATTTAAGCAAGAGCAAGACCTGAAGTTTGGAATATGAATATTTCTTTGTTTGAATTTAAGAGGTTTTTTTAAGGATTGAGTGGTTACTTGTTTTTCTTTGTATACTGTAACTGCTTGCTTCTTATCTATATAAGTAATTTCTTAAAAGGTCACAAATAGTAATGTCAGGTAAACTCTTGGTACTTGGCAATGCTGCAGACTTTGGCCCATATGCTCCAATCAATTCAGATGACACAAACCTTGGCAAAATATTCTCTTTTCTAGAGACAAAGTATTGATTGTTTCAAAGTAACTTCTTAAAGAAGCACTTATTAAAGAAAGTTGTTCAGAATGAACATTGAAATAACTATGCATATATAGCCTCACCTAGCTCAGAGAGTAAATAGTATACTTCATAGCTGCAGTCGTCTTCTATAGTTTCACATATTCTGTGGCATTTAAGATCAGTTAATGGATTGCAAATGATAAGCTTTTATTCAAGGGAAGGACAGACTCTGAACATTTATGACATCAGATTTTTGTCCTTTCTTTCTAATCATATTCTGCATTAGACCTATTCTTGTCATGACTCCAACTAGATCTATCGTCATGGCAAGAACTCTCTCAACCATTGTACTTACCAAACCGAGATAAGAAATAAATGGGACAGAAGCCTTCGAAGTATTACTTGCAGGACCAACATTTACAAATATTGTTCAGAATTTCCAGAACAATGAGGAATATATGCTCCATAGAACAAAGGAAAGTATCTTTCCTACATATTCTAGAAAATAACTGAAAATATTTGCATTAATGTCTAAGCTTTCATTCAATCCATGTTAGAAACTTCACTATCCCATTTCTGGAAAGAGAAAGAGAACTAAAGAAGAGAAAGACTCAGATTTCAGGCTGCAGAGACCTTTATATCTATCTTGTAGCCATTTACATAAGTTTACAGACAATACTAGTTCAGTTTAATACAATGCTGAGAAATCAGTGAATGCCCTACATGTCTTTATGGATACAGGAATTGGGGAAATGTCAGACATGTGCTTTGAACTTCTGCAGTCCAGGATCAGGTGAGATTCATTGTGGTTCTGGTCATGCTGAGGTCTACCTTTGCAAAGAAAAAAATGTAATGGAGCAATTAAAATGCAGCAGTAGTTTCTGTTGAAGTCATTTTCCCATAGAAAGTGTAATAGAAATGTAAAGACTTATTTTTATAATGATGCTCCAGCAAGATCACTTGTAAGAAAGGTCATTAAATGTATCCCTTTTATTCCACTTTTCAAGGCTGTTCAAGCTTTGAACAAATGTTCAAGGCTAAACATTTCCTCAAATGTAGTTTCACCTAACAAGAAGAAGCCATTCACTATTTTTCATTTGAGGTTTTTTATTTGTTTCAGTGCTAGGATTTAAGCAAAAGAAGCAACAACAACCAGCTCTTTGCCTAGCAGAAATCTTAAACTTTGCCTAGCAGAAATCCAGTATCTTAACATTAGCACAGCACACAATTTATATATAAGGTATAAAATGTTTTTTTCTTAAAAAACAAAATAAAAAATAGGCATGCTTACTTTAGCCGAAAGATATGAAATTTGCAAGAAACAATATGGGACAATGGACAATATTGAACTTGAGCTGGCACAATGCTTGGGCAGCATGTTAGGTTTGGATGAGTTCAGCAGAAATTACTCTCATTCTTTTAATGCTATTGTGGTCACACCGGGTGGCAGCATTTAGCTGACCATAACTACGTAATCTTGAGAAAACTAAACAAGATCACATCTGCTTAGAACTTAAATGGAAACTGCCAGGATATATCCAGTTATTAAACCAGACCAGGATATTATGGTAAACGACCCAAGATAAGGTGAGAGCAAATCATGTCTGGATGTGACCATGCATTTAACAGGAATTGAGACTGATTTAAGGGAAGTGGAGAGATTATGCTTTATAATTATTCCCCAGGAAAGTAAAAATTAGTAGTGTATTAACTATCCTTATAATTATGACAGCTCTTACTTCTAAGATAAAGTGCTTTTCAGGATTTAATACTCTCATAGAGTATATGAACAACAACATAATGGAATCTTAACATTAAACAAAAGAAAATGAAACATTCTTACAATATTTAAAGAATTGAGACCATAACAGTCTGAAATTTTAAGAAGCCCTCTCTTAATGATGGGCTGATTATGTGTTTGATTGCCACAGAGGAGTATGTCTGAATGGATTAGGCAGATCTTCATACTGTCTATTTAGGCCTCTGAAGGCTAAAAGCAGGTTTTTAAATTGGGCCTGGAGACAACCTTCAGCTAATGCAGTTTCTACAGATTAAGTGTAACATTGCATTTGCCAAGTTCCCACAAGCAACCTTATACATTCTCTTCCTAAACATTCTAAAATATCTTTTAAGGCAGCCTCGCAAAGAACATATTTTGGCAATCCAGTCTTAAAAGGAAAAGTAAGCCAGTAACATAGCATAAATCACTAAGGCAAGGCCTGGTTCTTTTCCAGAGAAAATCCAGTTACCAAAACAACTTATAATAGAAAAAAAATTCCTTGGGCATGTGGCCATGGTCATTTGAACTTCTGGCAAAACTGCAGAGCCTAAGAGCATTTCCGAACTGCTTCCTTGTCTTTTTAGAGGGAATGTAACTTTTTCAAAGGAAATTGCACACCCTTCTTGAAATTGATGATTTTCCAATTTTGAACCTCATCTATTACAAAATTTCCTCTAGCTAGTGCTTTGACATTCCCACTGCTGTGAGAAGGATAGTCTGCCTTGATAACCTTCCATGTGGGCAGAACTTCACCTTCTATAGTTTTCATCCAGTGGAACCAGTGGAAACAAAAGAAAGGGCTGGATGTCCTGCACTTGAATGATGTTGCAGGCCAGACATCTGGATGGATTCTCAGTTGTTCGTGCCATTTACTTACACACCACACACACACACACACACTCACATGGAG
>JAEANM010002411.1:0-24635 GCA_017656035.1 Myanophis thanlyinensis | reverse complement strand
TATTCTGTACAAAAAGCTAAGCTGTGGAACACTGATGGCATATATTGTGAAGTCAGTTAATCTGACTAGAATGTGATTAAAATACCTCCATCAGAACAAACCAAAAGGAACTTTCATGGTAAGTACTCAATATTGCATTCTTTTTAGTGGAAGAAAGCATCTCACAATGAAATATACAAAACCTAATGTGATGCCTAAAAACAGATACGTCTGTTTAAATCCTGAATGATACAGAATTATTCCCCATTTGCCAACATCTTCTAATCTTCCTTTCAACTGAAAATATAGGCACAAGCCAAAAAAGAGAAATGCCTTTTCCTTTTCTGATGAAACACAGGGGTGTTACAATAATGAGCATGGGTTCATTACTGTATCAGTGCTCAGTCTGGAGGACCTAGCTTCCAATGTACATTATCAAATTGCAAAATACTTGTTTTGAATAGCATTTGGCGTTTATAAGGAACAGATCATAACAAAAAAGCACTGGATGCTAGGCTTTAAAAATATACTTCAAAAGAGGATTTATGTACAAAGAAAGAAAGGTTAGGCTGTATATAACAATGCATGTATACAGTATACATACAATAATGTTAGTACACAGCTACAGAACTAATACAAATTGTTACACTCAAGTTATTATACATTTATAAGGTTGTGTAGTTGGTTTCAATATTATTAGAGCATTTCTTTAATGAAGTGTCTGAAAGTTATTTTGGTTACAACTGAAGAATATGTTGAAAAGCACCCATTCTGCCAATTCAGAATACAATTTATGTAACGTGTTATCTGGAGTGAGTTCTATTGAATTTAACCATATTTATATCATGGCCCACAATTCAATAATCTATTTGCCAATCATCATCAAATAAGATAGCTGAAGATTATAGCTATTTTTGATAAGGCAATGTAATGTATTATTTCTTTAAAAAAATAGATTCCATCTCATAATGACACTATTAATGATGTAACAGAGCACCGTCTAGTAACAATGTATGACATTTATATATAATATTCTACCCATCAACAAGCTTATAGCAGACATTCTGATACGGTCATGGATTGGGTGGGATAGCGGAAAAACAAATATTAAAAATACCACAATTTACATAAAGTTATGATTATAGGTTTGTGAACCCTTCAATATTTCTGCATAAATATGACCCAAAACATGATTATTTTATTCATTTTATATGCTGGAAGACAGGGTTTGCCTTTCACCAAACATAATGCTTTGACAAAAACAAAAGCCAAAAAGTTCTATTTTGGTGTCATCTGTCCAAGAACATTATTCCAGTAGTCTTCAGTCATATCTATATGGTGTTTCAAAAATGGTAAAACAGGTACCAATTTTTTTGGGTGGGGTAGTAGTGGCTTTCTCCTTGTAATGCTGCCATGCACATAAAGGTTGTTCAGTACTCTTCTGATTATGATCTCAAGAACACTGACATTCATCAATGTAAGAGAAGCTTTTAGCTCCTTAAATATTATCAGGATTCTTTGAGATCTCCCAGAGTATGCTCCTTTGCTCTTGGGGTTATTTTGGTAACTCAATTATTTCTGGGAAAGGTAACACCAGCATAAAATTGCTTCAATTTATACACACTCTGTCTGACAGAAGACTGGTAGAGTCCAAACTCATACCTGTTATCAATTAAAGTGATTCTGATCAAATCCATATAAAGTTCAGCTGTTCTTGTAGAATTTTTCTGGTATTTATCCAGGTATTTTTCTGGTATTTATAGGATTTTTCTGGTATTTATCCTTACAGCAAAATCTCATGGTCTGCAAAGAGCTTACAACGCATCTAAGGGATCTCATTGTTGAATGGTGTCAGTCAGGAGAAGGTTATAAAAAATTTCCAAGCATTGGCTATACCATGGAACACAGTGAAGATGGTCGTCAATGGGTGGACAAAATATGGCACAACAGTCATATTACCAAGAACTGTATGTCCTTTCAAAAGTGATGAATGAACAAAAGAAAACTGGTCTGAAAGACTGCCAAGAGATCTACAGAAACATTAAAGAAGCTGCAGGACATTTTGGCAAGTATTGGTCATGACTACATGTGACAATGATTTCCTGTATTCTTCATATATCTGGGCTGTGGGATAGAATGGAAAGAATGAAGTCTTTTCTTACAAGGAAAAACATCCAACCCTGACTACATTTACAAACCTCAAAAAGCATTTTATGGTCTGATGAAACAAAGGTTGAACCTTTTGGGCATAATTTCAAAAGTATATTTGGTGAAAAAATAACATATGCGTCTCCAAAATACACCATATATACAATGTAGCATGGTGGTGGCAGCATTACGCTTTGGGGCTGGAAAAGAACTGAATAATTAACTCACGTTTTTCTCAGGGTCTACAACTCCCGATGCAGCAACAGAGAGTTCAAGTTCCTTTTCACTATTAAAATAAAGAGGGAGAAACACACTTTCACTGAAGATTAAGACACGTATTAGCTTGAGATATTTTATTTATCTAAGATAATTCAGCATAATAATCCAGATCTTTCAGATTCAAGCTGAACCACCAACCCCCCTGGGAAAGTTATAGCTTCATTTGCTCAAGCCATTGTAATCAGTACTCTGATATGACAAAGGGCATTGTAATCAGTGCTTTGCTATGATAAAGACCAACAAATCCTCCTAATGATCCATAGAGAGCCATAGATATATTATATAAACTAAATCCCTCAATTCAGAAATCCATAGCTGGCCAATACTTCTGTTAAAACTAATAAAAAGGAATTAAAAACATCAACATTTTCCAGAAGATTCTGCAGACAGATCTTGAAAGAAGAAAAGACTCAAGAATGTCCAAAACTTACCACAGAAATTTTCAATCATTAGGTTTATATTTTGGACATTTCCTTCATCTCAACCTATAACTACTGTAACTTTTTTAAAAAGCACACATCATTTCACTATAAATTTTGACCAATTTAAAACAACATCTAAAACAAAATATTGAATCAAATTTCCTTTTGTTATAAAGTGAAGTTACACAAACCAGCACATGAATACTTGTATTTTGCATTAGACCCTGTTTCATACTTATGAAAATTCTTATCAAAATACTGGAAAAAATTAAAATTCTTATAAAGAAATGTATTCTGCATATATCCAAAGCTGCTACAATCAGATTTGTGAAAGTTCATCCAACTACATTATCTACAAAATGTGTTGCTTCAAAAGCTACATACTGTAGTTGTGAGTTCTCTCTACATACTTTAGCGAGAATATACTTTTCCAATATCCAATTCAAAGATTAAAATACAGTTCAGACAGAAAAAGGTTGTACAATTATCATGTATATATATAATTTTATGTAAGTGCTAACATAGATGAATCCTATGTAATGTAATGACCACATTACTGTATTTAAATTCACACTATCATGATTAATTGGTTCTAGCTCAATAGAAATAGGCAATTTAAAAGTTTTAAATATAAATATAAAATTTTATGTTTATTAATGAAGTACTGTTTAACCCATCTACAAAATATATGTGCGTATCATGTATATTAGTTTTACAAAATTAATCTCTTTTTTCTGAGCTTTCCTTGAGCAGAACCTCTTTTCCACCATTTTCCACACAAAATTATTAGCATCTAAACTGTAGCAACTGTGCCCCAAATGCATCAAATTAGCCTTCCACTAACTGAATTCTGGATCAATGTATAATTTGCACCAAATCCGATATTGCACTATTCAAACTAATTGCAATCTACCTGTAAAAATATATGTGTTATTACTAATCAATCATGAAATATTTTTTAACCATCAGTCTTCTATTACCGTCTCTTATTTCTTTGCTGCTCAGCCATTTGCTCTATTAATTCTTGCCTATATTGTTCTTTTCTTTTCTGAATAAAGTCTCTGTCTTGACTTCCTAAAAAAGGAAATAAACAAAGAAGCAAATATCTTTCTCTTTAGCCAAAACTATGCCATATTTACTCCTACTTACATAGCTCTATTAACACTGTAACCATAGTAAGAAACATCTTTACATTCAAAAACCGAATTACAATTTATTCACTAGATAACAAACCAGATTAAATGGTTCTGAACTCCCACTGGAATTAATAATTGAATGGCATTCTCTGCCATTTTTAGTGAATCATTTTTCATATGACTGAAAAATCAGCAATAACAATTTTCAGAGAAACAACAGTACAGCAATTACTTACTTACTTAATTAGGAATCATATCTGCAGATGATCTCTAACGTCAAACACGAAAAAATTTAGGAAATTCAATCCCCTCAATCCTGCAGAATTGATTTTTTTTCCAAATTTCAAGTGCACCAACCAATAAAAGTAGTGCAGAATAATGCAATGTTTGATCAGCTTTAACAAAATTACCTCTCTTTTTTGAGGTGGGGGAGAATGAGGAAAACAGTGAGCTGAACAGTGAAATACAAGAAAGTTTGGACTGATGAAACCCTAAAGTATTTCAGAAATAAGCAACAATTTGCCAGAAATCTGCTACATAGGAGGCCGTATTAGCAGTGGGAGGTATCTATTTGGATGGTGCTCCCACCATAGACAGTTCCTTAAGGAGAAAGAGGTGCTGTTGACATTGACATCAGAGATAAGATGCAGAAAACAGCAGCTGGACTCATGTATTTAAAATGTATGTAGTCCTCATTTAAAATCCAGCAAGTATTCTAACTATGCTAAATGAGGGGAATGAGTCCTCGTAGTTGCAATCGTCACAAAGTCCCCCTGTCACAAAATTTGGGCTCTTGGCAACCAGCTTGTAATGATGATATTGTAGCATCCCAAAGTCATATATGATCACCATTTATGACCTTCATTGCCAGCTTCTTTATAGATTTGGCTTGTCAGAAGCATAGGCAGAAGATCACAAATGGCGATCAGGACACTGATTGTGTGCGATTTGCCCGTTAATGACAACTGGGACTGCCAGAACTACTATTATAAGCCGGCATGGTCACATTCAATTTACTGAATTTATGTAGCACTCCATTTCACTTGCATTAAGTACAGTTCCCTCCTCCTAAGTCAGTTGCTCCACACTGGGTCCAAGTGACTGAACTGGTCTGTAACTGCTGTTGATAAATGACAGGTCTATGTGCAATAATACTCTGTCTGTTCATAAAGTGTTGATAAAGTTTGTGGACCTTGTGTGTGTACAATTGAGACATGGCTGCACAATGATAAAGATGGGCTTATCAAAAATCTGGTAAACTGAGTTTTAGATCCTGCAGCTTTTGTGATGCCAGGATCAGGAAAAAAGGTTTGCAATAATTGGACTGGGGAATATGTGCATGAAATTGGGCTGTTCTGACAAGCTGAAGCTGGTGCTGGGATACTAACTATCTCCTTGACGATGGCCTTCACGATCTCCTGGATCTCTCAGCTGCTGGCTAGAATTCCTGAGGAGGTTGCTCCAATGGGCCTTTTCTCACTCATCAATCCTAATTAGGTCCCTGGTTTAATTAGGAGCTAAGAATAATGAACCAACTGAACAATAACTACATGTAGTATCAAAATATAACATTTTTCAGTATCCTAGTTTTTCAAACCTACCAAGTATTAGTCCTGTAGCATATGGAACTCTATCACCAGTAGTCTGTACTTGCTCGATAGGAGAATTTCCTTGACTTCTGAAATAAGAGATGAAAAACTGGTCACTGAATCATTTTTTAAAAGATACAGAATGTTTAAGCAAACTTAGAATAGGATTAAATTGTAAATCCTAAAGTATATAAAATATGATTTCAAGGTATAACTGACAAAGGTGCAAAAGTGTCAAAAACAGATGCTGATAAAAATTGTGCCAGGATAGTCAAAAGGATAGCGATGGTGGGAAATAGGTGGGTAAGAAAAGTTCAAGAGGAGGTGCTCCCTTTTATGTTACCCAGTCTCAAGCTAGGAGGGACCAAGACAGGAATTACTTGGATTATTAGGTGGGGTCTTGCCTAATGACCCCTGGGATTTGGTTAACAGTGGCAATGGGGACTGCCAGGATTTCCATTGCTAAGTGATAGTCATGGAATATTATGCTTTAGGACCATATCACTTAGTATGGAAATTCCAGTCCCAGTTACCATTATAGCCCAAGACTACCTGTATGTAAAAAGAAGCCACTGATAAATCATGTATTACTCTCATTTTTAATCTGTCACTGATATCAATTCACATGGGAATATCTAAATAATTGATGAAAGCAAATCCATATTTTGAAATAAATACTTTGCAAGTACAAATCTGATACACTATTTCAGGGAATTTAATCATAATTTCTACACATTCCAATTTCCACAAGAATTATATTCAAGGGAAAAAGATAGTCCATACTGAATATATTATTTAAGAAAGGCTGAGAAGGGAAAAACCAAAGTGCTGAAATTTCTAGGGAGAGAAATATACAGCACCTGTTTATTGTGTCCAAGGGCTTATTTGGGGCCTTTATTTCTAGGACATTGTAATGCTCTTATGTAAATACTGACTTTAAGGCATTCTAATGCCCTTATAAATATTGATATTTAATATTCTGATTTCATGATCCTTAGATTTTGGGGAAAAAATCTAGATATCAAAATGAAATAATCTCAGGAGCACACGTTTAAGACAGGTGTTTATTTGTCTATTGTTAAAATATATGTATAAATTTCCTTCAAAGTTTCTGGAAACTGTACTTAACATTATAAATATGGATTTAGGGACAAAGATGCTTATTATCACTCATCTTAAAGTACACTAATAAAAAAAGTAAATTTACCTTTGGGCATGAAAGACCCGCAATGGTTTTTTGTCATAGTCACTTTCATATCGAAACCTGGGATCCATTTCATCATTTATTTCAGGATCCGGATCCTCATGCTTGTGACGTCTTTGGGAATAGTGATCCGGTTTGCCATCCAGCTTTCCTTGCTTTTGACTGGAAATGTTCAGTTTTTCATCAAGTGTTTTATTCAGTAATGAGTCCCCAAAACCAAGTTCAATATCTTTATGTTGTTGGTCTAACAATAATCTTATATTTGATAACCCATCATTGGTATCTGTAGATGTACAAGCATCTTTCTTGCTGTATTCTTCATCTTTTTCAAAAGACACATTTGGAGCATATAATTCTGGTTGGATTCTGCTAACAGCAAAATTTTGCTTTTGGATATCTGTGTCATGCTGTTAATACAAGACAAACATTTAAAGACTAAATACAACAAAGTTATTTTGCTTTTATTTGTTTCAATTTTAAGTCACATTTTAAGTCACAAACACTCAAAAAGCAAAAGGAAATGTAACGGCACATTAAATAACCACAATGACCTGCTTTCAATATAAGACGTGCAATGCAGAGGTGACATTCAACCAGTTCTAGCCTATTCGCTAGAACCAGTAGTAATTTTTCTAAGCAGTTTAGAGAACCGGATGTTAGAAGAAATCTTTTGTTTTTGTCTATTTTATAGGGTTAATCGACCCAGCCACACCCACCAAGCCATGCCCACAGAACCAGTAGTAAAAAAAATTGAATTCCACCACTGATGCAATGCAAGACACAAAGTAGAAGGAGTCTTATGTTTTGGTAATACCGTAATTTTAAAATATTCTGTCAACAAAGATCAGATTATCCCCCTGTATTTGTTTGGCCATCAACTTAATTTTGTTATGTTTTTCTAGCCATTAAACATTTTATAAATTCAATCTGATACCTGGTTGAAATGGCTTTATATTTCAGGTTTCACACACACTTTTATGAGGGTATTGTATAATTTTGAGACAGTTGATATGTCAATTTATTTGAATATCAATTTTTATGACATGATAGGTAGCCTAGGCATTTTAAAAATAAATACAAAGAAAAGATATGCCAAAAATATGATCATTACTTTTCCCTTTCATATACATATTTACAAATGGCAAGCAAAAGTAAAAGCGGTTAAAAGAGCAGGTTTATATGATGTCATATAAGCATTCTAATAAAAATCTAGAAACACACCAGCCAATATTATATTGCCTCAACCTATGTTAGTCCACCATTGTCTCACAAGTAGACAGAAGTCTATATTTATAAGCTAATGGATTTATATAAAGGAATAGAAAAAAATATTGGCAATCCCCAATTAATCTTTCTTATATCTTAATCATAGATATCATTCCATTGTTTCCAATATGATTGAAAAAAATCTATCTTTTACCTCTATTTGTTTCTTCCCTACTCTTCTTAACCTTTCATTCCATTCTTCCTTTTCCCTGAGATACTGATTGTATTCCTTGTTTCTTTCAAGTCTTAACCTGTCCTAGAACAAATATCAGAAATTGCACAGAAGCAGCATAAGGTTTTACACCATAGGAATATGATTTTCCGATATATGAAGCAAGGTTGCAAAAAAACTCAGATTTCAATTTTATACGGAAGATCTGTTAGCATATAAAAACATGGAGAATCTACATGTAACTAAAATCAAGATTCTGAGGTTTATTTAGAATTTCATATTCCAGGGGATCAATATAATGCGAAATGCATTTTGCCAAAGCAAAACAAAATTTCACCTGAACAAGGAAATCATAATCTGATATTCATTTTTGAAAGTCAAGAGCTGCTACTTTTTTTAGCCTTAACAATGCTAAATCAGAAGGTAGCACTCTAAACATTTCCCCTGAAACTTGACTATTTGATTATTTATACATACCAACAGGAATACAGTATTGTAATTAGCTATCCAAACACATGGGGAAATTATTTTGAAATCGGAAGTTAGTAAAATAATATGTGGATTAGTTTTTTTAAAATGGCACCAAAAGAATTTGAATTTAAATCTTACTTTACACCACTCATTGCAACAAGTTAGATTTTACTGTTAAACTTTTTATTTTCTAATCTGCAAGTTAAAATACACCAAAATATATATTTGCAAATCACAACAGGTCTGCAAGTTGTTTAAATTCCCAAGAATTTACCTTAGCAGATCTTCTGTCGCAAATAGGAAGAGAAAGTCCCTGAGTATATGGGTCAACTTCACCTGATGTTAAATACCTTTTCTATAAAAAATAAAATAAATATACATTTAAATCAAATGATATTTATATGTTCTAGAAATAATTTAAAGCTAATATAAACTGCTAATCAATTTTGTATATTCTGTATTAGTTATATTTAGGTAATACAGAATTATCAATTTTGCAGTGAAATTAAATACAGGACAGAGCATCAATACAGTTAAGATGATATGAACAGAAATCTATGAATAGCATGTGAAAATTAATTTTTTAATGGTGGGATAGCCGCAAACAAAGCCAAGCACAAAGACTGATTTTTCACCCAAGACTTTTTAATAGCACATTCAAATAAAGTAAGATATTAATTTGAAGAGTAGCATAATGCAAGTATCATACCTTTTTTTTTGCCTGTGACATACCCTAAAAGTTTGGAAAACAGATTTCATCTTAAAGAATATTCTGTCAACAATAGTTCTGAATCTTTTTTCCTTCTTTAGACAGACATGTGCAAATTGAAAACATTTTAAAGAAGCTGATCTTAAAAAGTGCAATTAAAAAAATCTAATATATCAAATTTATACGATTAAACTATTAATTAATAGATTAAACTATTAACGATTAAATTGAACTACTTCTAAAAACATTTCCAATGTTTTGGGAAACTGTCTCTGGAAATTCTTTTTATAGATATTGGGGTTGTTATCTTTGATACTGTATCATTGCACTCAAGTACATACAGAAAATTCAGCACAAAATGATTTAAAACATCTGGAAGTAGATTTTTTTTTAAAGCTAGTTGTTAACCAAGTGTGTTCTTCCTGGCATTACCTTATGAATTATATATATTTATGACATTATATATGATATAAAACATAATATTTTATGCTAATTCATCTTTTGATGCTAAGGTTAATCATATACTAAAGTTATTTTTCTATTTCTCTAATCCAAATTCATGTCTCACTTTTTTGTACTGAATATATAAATATTTTTCTGTGATTTTTTTCAACTGCCTCTATTTTTCAGGCATTATCTTCTCTTGTTCCTTTCTATTTTCAGCTGCTTCTTTAATATTTTTACCTTCCATTTATCTATAAGTAAAATCCTTCTAATATATTTAATTTAGACAGATGCATCACTTCAATCAGCCTGTTTTCATTTGTCTGAATAATGTTATTTGACCTGCAATTCCTTAAATATTGTCAAATAACACATCATAGCAATGTTAACTAAACATAAATGAAAATTTGAGGTAGAGGTCCCTGCTACTTCTTGTGTCAGTAAGTAAAATATTTAAAAGATAGTTTCATACACACCAAAAATATACCCAAACATAACCACCAGAAATTTTTAAAAAATCGTACATATAGTCCTCAATTTATGACCGGCTGTTTAACAACCATTTGCAGTCATACCAGCCATTGTATTTTAAGACCAATAAAGCACATGCAGACATCATAAAATGTTACACTGCCCTCACATGCCTTCATTTTGCCAAGTGACCTATGATCATATGATCACCATTTGCAATCTTCTTTGCAGGTTTTTGGGAAGCTCATAGAGGAGGTTGTAAGAGAGGTCCATTCCCCCAGAAATTTCCTCAAGCTGCTGGATAGGGAAAGCATCCTACACCTGAAGGAATGGACCTCAATCTGGCAAAAATGCTAGCAAAGCCAGCATTACGAAAGGCTCTGCAACATTCTGAAAGACTCCGCATTTCAATCCACCTTTCACTAGTATTCTTCTCCTCTCTGGAGGAGAAAATGCTAAAGGCTCCGTGATTCAGCATTTCTCTGAAGGAGAAAACAATCACGTTTCAAAATGCGGAGATGGGAAAGGTTGCTAGTGAAAGAGGTGGAATTCCAGAGGAGAAAATGCTAAAAGCCCTCAGTCTCAGCATTCTGAAACAGTCAGGCTCCGAGCCTTTCAGAATGCCAGATTCAGTAAGGTTTCCTCTCCAGAGGAGAAAACACTAGCGAATGCATCATTTTCACAGTGGTTTGGAAGACACTTCTCCAAACCATCAGAAGAATGAGGCCCATGTGCAAGATGGAGTGAGGCAACAGAAAGGTAAGTGGACCTGGGCATGATGGGATAAGGAGAGAGTCTGTGCGACAGTGGGTCTAGCTGACTGATACCTCCCAGTCCACAGACATCTGTGTGTCTGTGGGTGCTGAGCCTCATAAGGCTTCTCCCACTCCAAGGCATGACCGCAATAGGGAAAATCAGATTGTGGTCATTGAACACATGACCACATGTTTAATGACTGCAATGGCTTACAATCAAATTTCCGTGTTCATTTGTGAACATAAGTTGAAGACTACCTATATATATAAAAGCCTTCTCATTTGTGTGCTATGCCTTCTATTACCCTCCTTTAAAAAAAATGAAGATTTTGGCTCCCCAAAATCTGCCCTATAACACAATTCCAAAATGTGAGCTATTTATGCTGTGGTATTGACTGGAGCTCCCTTCCCCCCATATACATAGTTCATTTTTCCAATGCAATCAATCACTTTTAATAATTCCCACTGTCTTAATTAACGGAAGCTCAGTTTTATGGGTTAAAATACAATGTACCATAAACTCATATAAAATATAGGCTTACAGTACACATTCGTCTAAAATGTGTTTGGCTAATTTTTTATTAAATTAAACTAAGTATTCATCTGTTCAAAATACAATTTCTCCCTTTGATCTTCTAACCAAACTCCTTTGAAAATAGCTTCCAAAATCTATTTCCAATAATTTATTTGTCATAGATATTTTATATAGCACCTGATGCTACATAGCAACAAATTCTAGAAATTAATGTGCTCAGTTCTTGGGAAATTTAGTTTTAATGTATTTTTGCTTCACAAACCAGCACTGAAGTTTTAATAAGATAGTTTCTTACTTGTGAAAGGTATTGCCTGTAGTCCTTTCGAAGTTCCTCCTTTAGTTTGTGTTTTTTATGTTCATAATCCTCCCCCAGAGGCAAGCTTAAGCCATAGTCTACAAAATACAAGACAGTTCTTATCAATGTTCTGTGCAAACAATAATCCAGTGTAAGAAACTTGAAAATTTATTCAAAAAGGTAATTTAATATTACCCTGTGCCAAATATCCTGCTGCACTGCTAACTGCTATTTGATTTATCAACTACCAATAGCAAAGAAAGTTGAGCCATGTTTGTAATATGGGCCAGGTAATTATCATTGAAACTAAATGCCTATAGAAATTCTCAGTCATCCAAAGTCATTGTTGTCCCAAAAGTGCTTTTTTCCAAAAAAACAACTGTACTTCAATTTTTTCCTTGAAGACGTTTTGCTTCTCATGCAAGAAGCTTCTTCAGCTCAAGCTCAAGCTGAAGAACCTTCTTGCATCAGAAGCAAAAAGTCTTCAAAGAAAAAACGAAGACCAGTTGCCTATTGGAAAAAGGCACTTTTTGGACATCACTAAAACTAGTAACCAATTTGCATCGGTCCAAAGCAGCTGAGGTGAAGGAAATAATAATACTTGGACATCTAGTTCTTTTTTTTTTTTCTTCCATTGAATTTTGGCTGATTCTTGGAGACTTTCTGGACCCAGTCCCTGCAGTTTTAGTAGTTTAGTATAGTATTAGTATAGCCCAGTGGTGGCAAACCTTTTACTTACCGAGTGTCAAAAAGTACGCACTTTGCGTGTGCCATTCGCATTTGTGGGGCTCCTCCATATGCGCTGCATGTGCAACCGTACCATCTGCACATGCATGTAGCTTTTGCATGTACAATGCACATATGCTGTGCACAGGCACTCACACACACATGAGCAATCGTGTGCTTGCGCAGGAGAGTTCCGAAGACCAGCTGGATTTCCTGCTGCAATCACACACATGCATAGCAGAAGCCTGAAGACCAGCTGGGTCTCCACAATCTCTCATGCGTGCATGCACAATCACATGTGCATGCTCAGCTGGAGGTAAGTTGGCCGACAGCTTGTGTGCCCAGCAAAATGGCTCTGCGTGCCACCTGTGGCACCCGTGCCATAGGTTTGCCATCACGGGTATAGCCTTTATTGTCATTGTACATCATGTATACAACAAATTTGATTTTACCTTCTCTGGTGCAATCCATAACAAAAAATAAAAGAATATAAAGAATAATCCCTATGCAAATAATTAGGGAAAAAAGAAAAAAAGAAAAACTAGTCATGCATTTCTGCGTGTGCATGGAGTGATTGTGGTTGTGTTTAGGAGTCTGACAGCCCATGGGTAGAAACTATTTTTAAACCTATTTGTTCAGTTGGCTATGCTTCAATGTCTTCTTCCCGATGATACAAGTGCAAAGAGACACTGACTAAGGTGTGAATCATCTCTGAGTATCTTCCTTACTCTGCTGAAGCAGCAAGACCTGGTGATGTCATCCAGTGGTGTTGGAGAGCAACCAATGGTTTCTTGTGCTGAATTGATCACTCTCTGTAGTGCCTTCCTATCTGCAGCAGTTCAACCAGCGTACTACACTGTAATGCAGTATGAGGACACTTTCTATTGTGGACCGATAGAAAGAGGTCATCAGCCATTCTTCCACCTGATTTTTTCACAGGGCTCTAAGGAAATTAAGTTTCTGTTGGGTCTTGCCAATCACCAGGGACATGTTGTTTTTCCAAGTGAGATCTTGACTAATAAGCACTCCCAAGAATTTAAAAGAGGAAATCCCCTGCACACAGCCCCCCTAGATATAGTGGGGCAGGTTCCTCTTTGTGTTTCCGGAAATCTAGCACTTTGTCTTACTAGTATTTAGATGTAAGTTGTTTTTTGAGCACCATGCAGATACCTTCTGGACTTCTTCCCTGTATGCTGATTCGTCCCCTCCAGTTAAGAGCCCCAATACTATTGTATTGTCTGCAAATTTTATTATGAGGTTGGATGGATTCCAGGATATGCAGTCATGTCTATATAGGAAGTAAGATAGGAGCTGAGCACACAGCCCTGAGGAGCCTGTACTGAGCTTCAGGGTACAAGATGTCAAAGACTCAACCCTTACTGTTTATGGACAGTCTATCAGGAAGTCTTTGACCCAATCACAGGTGAGGGGAGGGAAATTCAGGTCAGTCAGCTTTTCAAAGAAAGACCTTTGACATCTTGGCAAGGTTTTTCTTGGCAAGATTTTTCACAAGTGGTTTGCTACTTTCCTAAGGCTAAGATAAACTGGCCTAAGCTCGTCCAATTGACTTAGGCCTAATGCAGAACTAGAACTCATGGTGTCCCAATTTCTAATATGATAAATTAACTACTATACCAAATTGTCTCTCTGTTTAGATATTAGAAATAGCAATTTCCCCTATTTTGTTTAGATTTTCTTTTCCAAAAGGAATCAGAAAAATAAAAATAAAAATATTTTGGCCCAGGGTCATCCAACTGGTTTTAAGAATAGACTCCATGTAATCCAGTTATTGAAATAAAAAAACAAAAGCCACAATTAACAAGAGTAAAGAGTATCAGAACCTCAAATGTAATGTTATGGAACTACTCATAAAGACAATACAAGATTAATAGCTAAATCTGAATCTATTGGATTTATATAACTGCTGATCTCACAGTGTGATTCTGGGCAGCACACACAAAGCAACTAGTTCAAACAATTAAAACAACATTAAAAACTTTTAAACATGAATAGAAAGCTAGGGAGTTCCAGAAAAACATCTACTTCTGCTTCATTGATTATGCTAAAGCCTTTGATTGTGTGGATCACAACAAATTGTGGCAAGTTCTTAAAGAGATGGGAATACCAGACCATCTTATTTGTCTCTTGAGAAATCTATATGCAGGTCAAGAAGCAACAGTGAGAACTGGACACCAAACCACTGATTGGCTCAAAATTCAGAAAGGAGTTCGGCAAGGCTGTATACTATCACCCTAACTATTTAACTTATATGTAGAGCATATCATGAGAAAACGGGGCTAGATGAATCACAAATTGGAATTAAGATTGCAGGGATAAATATCAACAACCTTAGATATACAGATGATACCACACTAATAGCAGAAAGTGAATAGGAACTAAATAGCCTTTTGATGTGGGTGAAAGAGGAGAGTGCAAAAGCAGGCTTGAAACTCAAATTAAGAAAACTAAGAACATGGCACCTGGCCTTCTCAATTCATGGCAAAAAGATGGGGAAGAAATGGAGGTAGTGACATATTTTATTTTCTTGGACTCCAAGATCACCTCAGATGGGGACTACAACCAAGAAATTAAAAGACGCTTGCTCCTGGAGAGGAAAACCATGGCAAAGCTAGACAGCATTCTAAAAAGCAGAGACATCATCCTGCCAATAAAAGTGCATATAGTCAAGGCTATGGTTGAACCATAAGGAAGGCTGAGCACCAAAGAATTGAGGCCTTTGAACTATGGTGCTGGAGAAGATTCCTGAGAGTCCCCTGCACTGCAAGTCGATCAAGCCAGTCAGTCCTAGAGGCGATCAACCCTGACTGCTCTTTAGAAGGCTAGATCCTGAAGATGAAACTCAAATACTTTGGCCAGCCAATGAGAAGGAAAGACTCACTGGAGAAGAGCCTAATGCTGGGAATGACTGAAGGCAAAAGAAGAAGGGATGGCAGAGAAGGAGGTGGCTGGATGAAGTCACTGAAGCAGTTGACCTGAGTTTAAATGGATTCCAGGGGATGGTAGAGTACAGGAAGGCCTGGAGGAACATTGTCCATGGGGTTGTGATTGGTTGGACACGACTTTGCAACTAACAATAACATTTACATAATTAAATAGATAATACTCAGCTCCATTAAACTTAGTGGATCTGTCTTTCACATAAGTATGAGTTTGGTTAGACTTCATAATGTCAATTATTTTTTTAAGAAACAAAGGAACTTTTCTGGTACAAAAAGTAGCAGACGAATAAGATGCTTATCAAATTAATATGACAGAAAAATACAGAGTATCTCCAAGATCGTACAACATTTAAACATTAGGCATATACCATGATAAGCATCTAACATAACATCAGATTATGAGCATTGGCCCTTTATGACATCATGGATATATTTTTAACAAGGATAACTGTAAGAGATCCCTACAGCTTATGGAAAGCAGATAGATAATATACCTTAGCAATAATGCTTGGTCTCCTTTCAACAGCAATTGGATTTCATAAATTCCACGATCAGTTCCTTGGTAATATTGTATATACAAATATCTTCCTAAATACTAATAGCTTATGTTTTACTATTATCAACATACTGCAACTATGAAGAATGCCTTAATGAGCAATAATACATGTATTAGTTAATTTAACCTGATAGTTACAGTCTTGTTTGGGTAAATAAAACATCCTAAGTTTTATATGCTAAATAAATTAATAAGAGGTATACAGTATGCAGGTATAACAGTAGGTACTACTATCACACAAAATGGGAACTTTCATTAATATGTATTTTTTCAAGTAATAAAAACTAGGGAAAATGTTCCCTAAATTATTCTTATTTGTGAAATTTCCAAATTCGTCAAGCTTGTAACTGCGTGTATGTTAGACTATAGCTAGCTTCTCTGAACAAGGTGAATTTTACCGTCTAAGATGAAAACATTTACAAATCAAAATCCAAATATGGAACACATACTCTTTTTGGTGCTGTCATGGTGTTTTCCCAAGAGGCCTCTGAGAGTAAGCTACATCTAATTGTTATTTTAGGTCACTTCTAGTGATGTCATTTTTACCACTGCCAGGCTACTCACAACACCAAATACTGCTAAGCTTCAGCAATGGTAAATTGCAAAAGTAAATGTATATTTGTGATCTTTTAGTATAGAAAAGAGATCAGTTCAAAAATGTTTTCTTCCTGATCCTTTGAATTATCAAAGTTTTTTAAGGACAAGAAGTAAACAGGAACTATCCTGATATTAATTAAACACCAAACAAAAGTTTTATCATAAATACTGTGTGAAAGTACAGACATTCCATATGAACTTGGTTTCAATATGCTAAAATGTAAGAATTTACACATTTTCTGGCAAAGAGAAAGAGCTGGATGAAGAGAAAAGAGAAATGGCAGAGCAAAAAAGTGGTATTAGGTGAAAAATTAATAGGTTCTTTTCTCAACCAATGTTTTATTAAGAAATCCATCCTCTTCCATGTAATTTTTTGACACTGTTTTTTTCTTCTCCAATTATAGTATGCTGCATAAATTATATCAATATAATATAATATAATAAAATATAATATAATATAATCAATATTCCTTTCATTTGCAATAATTGATCATTATTAAATTGGAAAAGGCAGGGTAGATGAAAGGGAAAGAACTCTTGGACAATTTGTTTCTTGATTTTAATCCATGTGCAAAAATATCATAGATGATTATTTTGACCTGGCAGCAAATTTTATGCATTTTCAGTAATCTACTTTCATAGATGTTTTTGTATTTATGAAACAAACTTTGGAGAAGTATTACTTATCTAAAACTTTTAATTTCTGATATATGTACAGATTTTTGCTTTAACATTCTGCAAGATAGCCTAGCATTTTATCATTTTATCAGATAATGAACCAAAATTGAGTGAAATGATAATTTGTAAATAGCCATACTTAGTGAATCCGAGAATGTCAATATGAACAGAAAACTCCACAATCTATGTCACTGAATAGCACTAACATAATTGTTTGCTATATGGAGCATGTTATGAGACTAAGTACCAACTACAGGTAGTCCTCGACTTACAACAGTTCATTTAGTGATTGTTTGAAATTACAACAGCACTAAAAAAGTGACTTATGACCATGATCCACAATGGGAGACTGTACAGAGAGAACCTGCTTTTCTGGCTTGCACCTATCTTATCTGCTCTCAACAGGGGACTTTGAGCAGGTTCTTTCTAGGTGTTCATATAGGACAGGCAGGATCATGTTTGTAAATCAGGTTAATACCTTCCAGATAAAACCTACCTAGTAATACATTATAGCAGGCATATCAAACTCAAGAGTTCCCTGAGGGCCATATTGTCACATTTGAATTATGAGGGCCACACTCTCTTCAATTGGGCCGCAGTGGCTGGGCTCACCCTTGGCAGCTCGGAGGACGACCCATCTTGCTCTTGGGACAGCATGACTATCGCGGCGGCGCAGGTCAGGTTACAAGCACCGGCCTTGCCTGGCTGGCTCTTCTGACAAGGCTAAGGAGGAGTTGCTGTCATTCCAGGGAAGAGGCGTTTCTTTTGCAACTTGCTCGGGGAGCCTCGGAAGCTTTTTTGCTTATTTGTTACATGTCTAGACTGCCTTTTCAACAGTGAACTCAGGACAGCATGTAGAGTTCTCCTTCCTGTTTACTCACTTACTTAATTTTATTTATTGATTTAAAATATTTTACCCCATCTTTCTGCTCAAGGTGGCATGTAAAACATTGTCTATGCAGGCCGCAAGTGCACTTGCAATGGGCCGCATGCGGTCCCTGGGCCACATGTTTGACATGCCTGCATTATAGGGCCTTCTAGGTAATAGTAATCATGTTAAATTGCAAACAGAGGTCCAGTGCAGTGACTCCCCCAAATAGCAGGTTTTCTCTGATTCTGGATTCTAGTCTAGTTAATACATTTAGAATTAAATGCAGTCTCTGAATCATTTTCAAAGCAACGCCACGTGCAGTTTAGTTGCAAAATGATCAAGTTTGAATTACCTTTGCAAAGCCACCCTTGCTATTGTTTCCATTGCTATTCCTGCTGGAGCCCTAAGTCAAGATTTAGACCTGCTCTTTTAGGGAAATTTAACTTCATCTTAGAGCAACCACTGAGACCAACATTTCTGCCCATATGTTTACGAATTACCAACACTTCCATCTTGCTACGGCCTAATCTGAACATTCAATCCCTTAAACCTCTGGCCTGATCTGAAGTGGCAATATACAGCTAAATATCATCAGTATACTAAGGATACTTTACTCCAAAGAATAAATGACCAGCAGTTGCATACAGGCATTAACATAGGAGAGATAAACAAGTCCTGCGGTCTTATATTGAACCAACTACTCTTCCTGCAATGACTGGGATTACCTGCTTGATAAGATTGGAACCATGAAAGAATAATGCCCTTAGTCCTCAGTTCTACAGATGGTCTAAATCATGGTCCACAGTTCTGAACATAACCAGGAATACCAGAAATTGGGCATTCATCTATCCAGGTCCCAATTAAGAACACCCACAATTCCTAAGCCCAGATCCTAGCTGAATATCACTTAGATAACAGCATATTCTAGAATATTTTACAGCTGATACCATACCTTCTCTAAAAAGATGGTTGGAGACGGGTAAGAGCTCAATATGGTTGGGTTGAGGGATGGAGGGTGACAGGGTACATAGTAACCTTTTTTTTACACCAACTGACATCACATCTTCCCTCAAAAAAGCATTAACCATCTTACACTACACAGCTATTAATTAAGCACAAAGTATGAACCAGGCCATTCTGGTTTATCACCACATCATATTTACATACTTGGCTTAAAATATTTTGAACCTATGATAACATAACAAGGATACTAAGATAAATTCAACCTTTAGATCAATGTAATCATTTCCCACTGACTGCAACACAATAACCATTAGAAAAAAATAATACCATGCAAAGCAATATGTTGACTATTCGGTGGGATGTTTTCTTTAGCCATGGAGATTAATAATTCACTAGCCTTTGAAAGTTTCTCTGCACTTTTATTCTGAAAAAGAAAAAATGATAAGGTACAACTAACAAATGTATGCAAAAGGTATAAAAAATGATACTCGGAGAAAGAAAATGCATAAAAAATACATAGAACTAGCTTTCTGGTGATTCTTCACCCCTTCCCTCCAAGTTTTGGCTTGATAGTTAGGGTTAATGAGAAGTGGGGAAAACAAATTCAGTCATATTTTTGAACAGGGGATTAATCTAATAGAACAATGTAGTCCTATTTCCTTGATAATTCAGGGTTTTGTTTCCCCAAATACATACAACATAAGCTTTTGAACTGCATAATTTTGAATCACAAGAAGAGATAGTCAGCTAGTAGGCAGTATAGAAAAGAGGAATATGTATATCATATATTGTTCCTCCACTTTGTGAAGTTTGTAGGTATAACGGTCTAATATGGATTGAACAGCAAATCACAATTTATATGATCATTTGGACAGAAAGATCTGTAAGAGTCTTTAACCTGAACTACAGAAGCAGAATTAAAGGAACAGGGTTGTGTTAATGCATTAGTTTTAAAATAAAATCTTACCTGCATCTCCATATATGGGAGATCATTTTCAAGTTTTGCCTTGTCCTGTAACAACCTGGCTTTGTGGTCTTCAAGGAACTTGTCTAGGTTCTCAGCCATCATTGTTTTACTTCTGGAAATGATAATCTAACTGAATATAGTACCTAATGGATTAATAAAAGAAACAGTATTTTATTAGATGCCTAAATTTGCTTAATCAATATATAGACTTTTTGGGTTTTTTGAATCCCGTAATAATTTGGAAGGAAAAAAAAACAGATTAGTCATAAATAATTTATTTTGCTAAATAAGAATAAAGAATAAAGATTCCATTATTATATAACCTTACTAAAGAGAAGATCCACAGGAAATTTCATTTTGAAAACTATATTGGTTTTTAGCTTTTAGAATACTCTTAAATACCTACATGTAAAACAATGGAATATAAATGAAAGTTTAAGTTTAAGTTTTATTGAATTTATATACCGCCCCCTCTCCCTAGGGACTCGGGGCGGTGTACGGCAATTAAAAGACATAACAAGTTTTATTGAATTTATATACCGCCCCCTCTCCCTAGGGACTCGGGGCGGTGTACAGCAATTAAAAGACACATAAACAAAATCTAAAGCCAATTAAAATAATTAAATATGCTGATAGTTTAAAAACAGTGATTTGAGCCAAATTTCTCATGGCTTTGCTGGCTGGGGAATTCTGGGTTGAAGTCCAAACATCTTGAAGTCGCCAAGGTTGAGAAACACTGGCTTTGTGTGTAGTTCTTTGCTGCTGGAATCCTATCCTTAGCAATTTACACCAGGAAACTATAAAAAGATTTAAACCATAAGATGCCGTCAGAATGAAACCAATGGGGTGTAAAAATACCACTTAATGCAAATGGGAAGGGAAAATGCCAACCTTGTGGTGATTCATTCTCCAAATGTTCTCTTTTACGGAAATTCATTCTTCATTTCCCGAAGGCTAACAAACAGTGAATTTGTTAACCCACTTGAAAGGGAAGCAGCCCCATAGATATTATGACAGCTGCAATTAGAAATATTGTTTGCCGGGTCTCTGCCCCTTTCATCTCATGGTCCTGTGGGTTCATCAAAACATTCGGTAGGAATGTTAGTACTTTCCTACTTAGAGAAGTTGGATAGGCCACTTGTTTGAGCCATGGGGTTTAAAGAAGAAAAATAACACAGGAAGATGGTTTATGAAATGAGGAAACTTGTTGATGAAGCAAACCTTTGTTGGATATCTTTAAAAAATCCTGGAAAATGGATAAAATATGGGAGTACTACTAGAGAAAGAGAAATATTACCCTTAGGAAGCTATATACTATTCAGCCATTCATCTTTCAATTGCTTGAAAGACTAGAGGAGATCACCAAGCCCTCAACCTACAAACTTACTGAAAACAATGGAATACTTATTAGAAATCCTTATGGGTTTATCAAGAATGCATCATAATAAACTAATTTTACTTCACATTTTGATTAGGTGTCTTCTGTAAATGTAGGGGTTATCTCAAAGTGTGCAGTAGTGTGATCTTCTAAAATAATACGTCTTTGTGTAATCCCATCATGAATATAAATTAAAAAAAAACTATTGTGATTGGCAAATACCTCTGACAGAAGTTAGACCTCTTTAAGCTTAGCCATCTCTTAAAATTAGCTTTGGGTTTTATACTTTATATGTACAGACCACTGTAGGTATGTCCAGACAAAGCCCAAACAAGTTTTAAAGCATTCCCATCTTGTTTGCATAAAGTTTTTCAGCATTTTTTTAAAAATTGCAATTCTTCTAAATTACTTGTGACCTCTGGAGAATTGCAACCCACAATTTGAGAACCCCAGTCTTGGTAGATTGTGGATATTGTGTGTATAATTTGATTTTAGTAAATCATTTGAGGAAGAATATATACAACTCTGATCTAAGTATTTTATCATGGGCTGGAGGACCAGTTTGATAATGTGGATTTAATGCTGGCTTGAAAGCCATGTTTAGGGAATGCTCATTGAAATTTCTGTATTCAAGATAGAATGAGATACCAGGTTTTGTGCTAGTACCAAGCCTGTTGTTACTTGTCAACCTTTTTATGCAATATTTTAAGATTTGCTACAATAGGCACATAAGAGAATGAGAAGAAAACTGATTCTTATAAAAAGAGACTGACAGGAGCATTTTTGTTTGGCTTTAATAAAACATGACAAATGGGAGCTGTATGCTCTATCATCCAAAAGCAGGAAAATTAATAATTATTTTAAGTTACAAACAGCAGATTCTAGTCAAATTTTAAAAATGGTTTTTAATGATAGGAGAAGTTTGATGCTGGAAGCAATTGTGAGGTTCCCTTCTTTTCACTGCATGTGTTTGAACAGAATCTGGAGAGATGCTTTGACAGAGATGTTTTAATTTATATTCTAGCACAGAGACCCAATGATTTAAACCAGGAGTGTCAAACTTTACTTTATTATTGTGGGCCGCATTAGAGTTGTGTTTGACCTCAGGGGGTCAGGGAGCTCCATTTTCATTGCCAGAGGGTTGCAGGAGGCCGTGGCAGCTGAAAATGGAGTTCGGGAGCCCGTTTTCGCTGTTAGAAGCACCATGGGCCGGTAATTTGCTGTTTCCAGGGTGGCTGCAGGCCAGATTTAAGTACCCCGTGGGCTGGATCTGGTTCCCGGGCATTGAGTTTGACATCCTTGATTTAAATGATCCCTTCTCATTCTGTGAATTTAATAAGGATTTACGAAACAAGAAAAGGAATTTACTTTTATTATTGATTTCTTGAATCAGAAGATATACTACCAGTCCTAGAATGTGTATGTGATTGTATTTATTTCATTTGAGAATAAATACAGGTAGTCTTTGACTTACAGCCATTCATTTAGTGAACATTCAAAGTTACAAAGGCACTGAAAAAAAATGATTTATGATTTATTTTATTTATTAATTATACTTGTATACCGCCTCCCTCCCTAGGGACTCGATCAATACTCACACTTATGAACATCGCAGCATACCCACAGTCGTAAGATTAAAATTTGGGCACTTAGCAACCAGCATCTATTTACAATAGTTGTCATATCCTAGGGTCACATGAATTTATGACCTTTCCAGTCACCTTCCCACAAACAAAGTCAATGGGAGAAGCTAGGTTTGTTTAATGACTGCATAATTCACTGAGCTGTAGTGATTTGTTTAACAACCATGTCAAAAAAAAGGTATAGAATCAGGCAGGATTCACTTAAAAACTGCCTTGCTTTGTAAGATGCACAAACAGGCAAAGCTTCTTCCACAGGATGCAGGCAGCATGCGAAACCATGCCCCCTCTGGTCCTTGGAAAAACCTCTCGCCACAGAAGTGGTCCATGGTGCCCAAAAGATTGAGGGGCACTGCATTAAGGGATTTTGTAGATTTATAAAGTTCTGTAAGCATTTTTCACATTTCATTTTGGAATAATTTGTAGAATCGGTTGTTTTTAGAAGTGTTGCCCCAGTTCTTCCTACAATTGTGACTTTAAGCAGGGAGCAGGATAGTGGAGGAGAACTGGTGAGGTGGGAGAGGGGACATTTAGCCTGTAGCTTTTGAGTTTGTAGAGGTAGACAATGTAATTAGACTGGACTACAATAGAATCCTTTGCTGCCAAAGGTTATCCTTATTTTATTTTATTTTGTGCAGTTCTGTATCACGAGGCATTTATTCAAACTTTTTAAGTTTTGGTTGATTCCTCAAAAATAGTAGTCTTGCAGATCTCAATATAGGAAATGATTGCATATAAGAGCAGATTATATTGTTTGTTTGTTGTTGAAAACTTAATAAAAATTTTACAAAAAAAAAAGAGCAGATTATATATTGTCTTCTTTCTGAGAAATTTTTGTCACTAGCATTTGAAAGGTTTTAGCATCAATGCTACACTTCCTAATTTTTTGTAATGACAGACATGCCAGGTGTTAATCAGATTTCATTATTGCCTCAGAAATCAATAATCAGCATAAACTCTACTGACCTTGATATAACATTACACCGGAAGTAGTAGAAGAGACAACTTCTAGTTTCTTTGGATTTAGAATATATTTAGAATATATTTCGAATTCAATCATTTCAGTGGGATTTAAGTAGTTGTGATTGCCTGATTGTTTTCAGTAAATCATGATTAAGTCTCTACAATCAGAATCTAGAATTGTTTATAAGAAGTAATTTATATATGAATTAAAGAATGTGATTTTTACTTAATGATAAGAAAGGAATATGCATCCTTTTCAAGGCAGCCATTTATAATTTGTCTAATTTGTAATTCTTTTCATTCATTCTTTCTGTTTATTTCCACCCTAAACCACCCCAATGAGGCCGTTGAAGTGATGGGCCGGTGCCTGGAGGCCGTGCGGACTTGGATGGGGCTTAACAGACTTCAGCTCAACCCAGCCAAGACCGAGTGGCTGTGCTTTCCTGCGCCTAGATTTAGCC
>JAEANM010002410.1:0-24635 GCA_017656035.1 Myanophis thanlyinensis | reverse complement strand
GAAAAGATAGTGTAAATAATTTGTAATCAACTGATGCACTATAACTGGAAGATGGTTTTATGTTTTTATGTTTTGTTGGTATGTATGTATGGTTGTTTGAAAATTAAAAAATAAATAAATTCTAAAAATAAAGACGTAGCCAGTTACGCTTGAAGGTGACCTGAGTTAAAGTCTGTAATTACTGGAGATAAATATAATTCTGTAATTGCTAGCAGATAAAATTTCAGCCATTGGTAAACTGATCTAATTTTTAAAAGCAGCTTGCAGAAAAAGAAGCACAATAATCTAGTGTCATAGTAATGTGTTTATGAAAACAGGCTGATGTAAAACCAGAACTAGGTTGAGATCTACTTATCCTGATTTCTAAACATTCAGAATGTCCCTGCCTGGTAGAACTCCTTCAACAGCTCTCCAAGCAGCTGTTTGAGCAGCAGGCAGCCATGCATGATATGGCAAGCATTCAACCATCTGTTGTCTCAAGACCTCCTTAGTTTCTGTACCTGAGCCAGTCTTCATCAGAACAAACCTCTTAAGTGTAGAGACAGACATAATAAGCCAATTCTTATTCTTGTTTATTTCTTTAGGAAAATCCTTGTGAACTCCAAAATAAATTCCAAGTACAAGCACAGCATGCTAATTTGTACTGTAGTCCAAAGATTGCATAATATGATTACTTCATACAGCAATCAAATACTGGCCGAAGTCCTTGTATTCTAAGCATGCATTTGTCCTTGCTGGCCAAAATGTTCCATTGGTAATCTCTACCTCATGACAGAAGCAGCTCAATGGAAGAGACTAGAAAGCACCTGGGAGAAGAGCACTGATTGATCCACTAGATGCTGTACCCCAAGCAACACCTAGAGCCCCAGTTTTGTTACATGATTCTCTTTTACAAAGAACAAAAAGATGCCAATGTTATCTTGGAGCAGCATGCTGGATCAATGGTGAAGGAGAAGAGGTGTTGGTGACTTGACCAGCAATCTATGACTTTCTAAGCCATCCAAAGAAAGATGAAAGAATGGACCCAATTCAGTTTTGGGCAACCAATGCCAAACTTTTACTTGAGGCTACCCTGAGCAAGTGATTACCTCATGCCTGGACAACTGTTCAATAGAACAGTTTCTCTTCCTGAATTAAAGTTTCTCCATTTCTAAATTATACTGAATACATTTATTACAGTTACAAAATAAATACTAGACTAGAAACAAAATTCTGCTGGCTAAAAACTTAGATTAAGAATAAAAGTATTTTTGAAAGAAATTTTGTCTTTTATTTTATTTATTTTTTATTTTATTTATTACATTTGTTTGCCACCCATCTCACCACAAGGTGACTCTTTGTCAGCAAAGTGAGTAGATTCATTTTCTCCTTGTCTGTTCAAATTTTAGGCAGCCAACTCTAGTGGAGAAAATATGAAATGCCAGTTTGTTTTTTTTAAAAAAAATGAATGTAAGGTCTAAGCTCTACTTTTTCCATCCAGAGCAAAGGAAAGTCACACAACTCTTTGAGTACCCACAAAGGAAACAAATTATTTCCATATAATTTTGGTATTGATTTTTTTGAAGTAAAAACAATCTGTTTCACTGATTCCACCCCCCACACACAAATAGTCTAGCTAACAGTATTCAGCAGCAACTTTCACCCTATTTTGAGGGCCTTTAGATGAAGAAAAAGAAGAAGCAACGGTGAGATAATATCTCTTATTTTGTGTTTTGTTTATCAGTAAGCAGCCGACTCAAAACATTTGAGTGTAAGTAATACATTTGTATGAAGCCCATCTCACTATCAAGAGTTTCTGGGAAACTTAGAATACCATAAATAACAAAATAAAACAATTATATAATTAAAACATTAAAACCTTGAGAATTAAGTTAAAACATTAAAATTAATATTAAAGCAGATAAAAAGGAGCAATATGTAAACAGGGTGGAGGTGGCCTCTGGTATTCTTTTACTAGCCACCTCCAAAATGAGATGCCCCCATCAGTGCCTCAAGCCAGACAATATGAGCTAATGTTGGATAGGAAGCCTAATTTCCTTTATGCATATGCTGCTAAAAACTTGCAATGCAATTAAGAACATTATAACTAACAGATGCAGTATTTTGATGATATATTTATTATTCATGAATCCTGGCTATTCTATCAATTCCGCTATTCATTAAATTGTTATTATCAGTAGTAGTAATAGTAGTAGTAAGCAGTAGTAAGAATAATAAAAGAAATGGCTAAGATTTTAAAATAAATTAACACAGAAAGAAAAGCAACAAGGAGTAAAGAACATATTACTAGAAGGAAAATAATACTTTTACATAAATACAATTTCTTAGCAGAATTAATAGTTTCAGAAAAAATGTTAGCATAAAGTAGTGGCAACAATAATATAAAATGAAATAGAATAATAATATATAATTCTTATTATGCTAAAAGCCAAATTGCTTTACCCATGATTTTTGTTTGTAAATAGCTTAAATTATATACTATGATAATAGTAACAGCAGGAATAGGTTTCCAGTTGAAATAGCTAGTCTGGTTGAATCTAGCATAACTCTTAATTACCACTTCTTGCGTTTTTGAGGGAAATCTACTGAAGCAATAACATAATTTTAGATATAAAATAAATAGATGAAACCAGAACTCAGCAACAATTATATTTAGTTTAAAAGCTTCAGTCGTTTTCCCTTTTCCTTTTGAAAAGCCACAGCAGTAGAATTTCTTTGTGGAATGTCTACTGTTTGGCCAATAAAAATTATGCATTTTTAACGTACAAAATAATGAATTGAAAATTTATCTCCATCCATCCATCCTTCCATTTTTCCATCCAGGCCTATCAAGTTAAACAATCCATATACAACCAGAAAGACCATTTTGTAGTAGTAGAGATAAACAGGGCTATCAAACTCCAGGCCCACAGGCCGGATATGTCATGTGCTGGCCATGCCCATGCCCATGTCCTTTAGCGAAGGGGGGAAAAGTCCTGATACATCACGTGACGATGATGAGACGATGTGAGTTTGACACCCCTGAGTTATCTAGTGCTCCTTGTATTCAGAATGCCAGCCGGTGGGCTGTAGTTTCTTCTAGAATATTCCATACTTCCTTTCCACTTATTTTCCATTCCTTTTTCCATGTCAGTCAGCATTTCTTGTCCTGTTCTCATTGGGACATCTTAACTATGCCCACCCATTTTTTTTCTGTGTTGGATTTGGTATTTCTCTAATCCTCTAAATCTATAGAGATTCTCAGTCATCTAGGTCATGGTTAATCCAAATGTGCTTTTTTTTTTCCAGGAGGCAACTGGACTTTCTTGTTTTTTCTTTGAAGATGTTTCACTTCTCATCCAAGAAGCTTCTTCAGCTCCAATAGGATACTGGGGAATGGAAGGATTTATATTCCTTGCAGACAGTTGGTCATTTGCATCCTTTTAGAGGGTTGTTGAAGCACTTGGAGGTTTATCTGTGTCCTCAGGGTCACCTGAGTAGTGTTCCTGGTTATGTCAATGCCTGATAAAAATTCCTCACTATCCTATCAGAGTTGAAGAAGCTTTCAACAATTTACTGCAAGAGTATCACAGTCACAAGACACTGTATAAATTTCACATAAAATATCGTTTTGGAAGCTTGTGTCCACTATATTTGCATGAGTTTGCATGAGTTGAATTGCATTCTTTCTTCAAATATAAACAAATGTAAAACGAAGTAAATTAACCTAGGACTTTTCAGATTTGCCATTCCAAAAAGCAGTTTGGAGTTCCTTTTCTGCTTAGGAATGAATTTAGTGTCGGATGATAATCACTAGCAAAAAAAAAATCTTCTTTCCTTTTGTATTATTATACAGTTATGATTCTGCCTTGCTGCACACAGTTAATTTTTGTTCATGTGTTCATAGCTGGTTCAGGAATTCTGGGAGTTGAAGTCCACAGGTCATAAAGGGGTCATATTGCCTTTTCCTGACTTAAGCCCTTATTATTATTGAGAACAACTGGTTCCTCTTTGCTTGAGAAAGGCCATTGGTCAGCTCAGAACAGAATGCAAAATGTCTTATGTTCATTTTTAGGTACAATTTTAAAAGCCTCTCTCCAACAATCTGGAGAACCACAGCTTGTCAGCATAGATAATTGTACCCTAGAAAGGCAGGCTTGACATGGTAAAAGCAGTTTCTTATATCCTATTTCCTAGTTCTTTTATTGTTGTCTTTTTACATTCTTTTTATACCTTTAAACTACACATTCAGCTCTTTATGTTATTATCCCCAGGGTAGTTTTACCTTTACTTCAGAGTCTTTCACCCACAAGTGTAGCCTTCAATTACCAAAGGGTGAGCTGAATACACACTATAAAGAACTACAGCTATTCAGAGAACAAAAGCAACATCTCCTGTGTAAAATAAACTTTGAATCCTTATATTTGCAGCTAAATAAATTCACCTGCTTCATCCGACATACTCTATTCCTTGACTTTCCCTATTGATTTTCCAACATGGCTGGACTGAAAGCCAAGGAAAAATTTGTTTCTAAAGAACCCTAAAGAACTGAAAACATTACATGGGATTCCTGTTTGTGGATGATGTGTACTATCAATCCACTTCCAATTTTGTTGTCTCCCTCACTTGTTTTACTGACATTAAAAGATAACCATAGCAGCTTGATTGTATATTCTCAGAAATTGGGGAACAAAAATAGATATGAATTTTACATACAGATGTGACAAATATCTATAAATAATTCATCTCCCTTTTCCTTTATTTGTCTTGTCAAATAAAGAATTCTAAAACCTTAAAAATTCTTGTCATCTTGAGAAGAATCCAGTAACTGTTTATACTGTTTCCCAAAGCTGCACATTTCCTATAACCATAAACAGCAGAACAACAAGAAAAGTATTTGTTTGTACCATCAGATGTTATACTTTCTTCACTTTCTTTCTGCTGTCTTAAAACTATCTTCAGCAAAAGTACACTTTTTTTCTTAACTCAGAAAGCAAAACTGTTAGTTTTAGTTTTTTTATATCTCATTGCATTCTATGATTGGAAATGGGAAAATGGTTGCACTCAAATATACTATGCTATCTGAAAGAAGAATTCTGCTTCACTGTTACAGTTTCTTTAAAATGTTTATAGGATAAAAGTATGCAAATTAAACAAACAAACAAATATAAAAGAAAAAAAACAATTACAACAATCATAACATTGGGCTTGTTTTTCTCCAATAATTTGAATAGTGTACATTTTGTCCCCAGAATAATATTTTTGTGCTGCTATAGAAGTAAAAAGACACCATGTTGATATAAATTAGCTCAGAGAGGTAACAGCATATATGCATGAGAATAGGCAGGTAAAAGAACATATCACAGTTAGGTCAGACTAGACACGACTAGATGATAGTTACAAAAATAAGGAAGTGAAACCAACTGTTAGGCAATTGATTTTATTTAACCAAGCAACCAATGAGCATACAGCTGAGGTGATAAATGATACAGGACTTCCAACAGGAGATAAAAAGGAACACTGAACAGGAAATGGGGAAAGATTTGTTTATTTATTATCCAGCCTTTATTAATATTCTATAAATAATTCAAGGTGGTGCACATGCCTAATACTTCTTCCAATTTTTCACACAACCACCTTGTTCAATGACAAGCTGAGAAACAGAAAATGGCCCAAAGTCACCCAGTGGCTTTCATGTCTAAGACAGAACACATGGTCTCCTGCTTTCTGGCCTGGTGCCTAATCCACTAGATTAAGTTGGTTCACAGACCAAACTGGGTCCAAAAAATGGCATCAAAAGATTCCCATTTTGTACAAGCAACTGTCATCCACTGAGTGCTCAGTCTTCCCCAACACCCTTTATGTTATATGGACAGTAAGGGATAGATGTGGTGAGAATGATATGCGAATGTGTGTTGGTTATGCAAATTATATGACCTAAACCTCAGGTGCATGCTGTATTGATCTTGAGCTATTCAAGTATTCTATTAGATCCTAGGAGTTCTGAGGTGAAGAGTGACAGATCCGGGGAGAACTGGTGAATGGTGAGGTAGGAATATGTATGTCCTATTATAACATCTTCCAATGACTAAGACTATGTTCCATGAAGCCTTAGCCTCACATAGCTGTTCCTTGTCTGCAGTTGCATAGAAAGAGGAATTGAAGAGCTGTAGATGCCTCAATAGATTGCATGTGATGGTTGACTGGTTTATTAGCTCTCAGATTGCAATAGCAGTACATTAATAAGATAACAATTGTCCATTTGGCCTTCAAAGTTGAGGAAGAATAATGAATCTGAATCTCAGTGATCTGAGCCACACTCTATCCACTGTATCACTCCAAATCACTTCCCTTCAAAATTTTTGCTTATGTTTGTGGCATACAACTATTTTTAATTTAAAAAATGTAAGTGTGAGAGTATTTCCCTTATGATAAATCTGCAAGTATACAAATTCATGAAACTCACCTTAAGTTTTCTATTCCACCAGATATTTTAATTATGGTTAGTTTTAATTTTTAACTTAATTTTAATTTTATAACTATTTTATAATTTTAACTGTAATTTTTAAAATGTATCAGCAAATTTAATTATTTTATATTGGGTTTTAATTGTTATTTCTATGTATTTTACTTGCTGTGAACTGCCCCGAGTCCTTTGGGAGAGGGTGCGGTATATAAATTTAATAAAATTAAAAAAAAAATTCAAAGATATCATAATTATCAGAATTAACTGGTTGTGTGACTGGGTGATGCTTCTTTCATACTATAGCCTGTATCATCTAGTGATGCCTGAAGCTGAATGATTTGTAAAGCACAGAAAGATATATGATAATCATGTTAAATATTTTAGTGTATATGACCTAAACCAGAAAATCAATTTATTGTGATTTGTGTTCCATGAATAATGGCAAAAAAATTATTGCTAATACTGTTAAAATGTTTGCTTAAATTGCTGCTAATGGTGGGATTTGATCTCCGTTACTCATTCTAAGATAATTATTAATCCATCAGGGAAGATGCCATTTATACTTAACTAAGCAGGGAATCACAAATGGAGTTGATTCAGGTAGTAAATAATACCTGCTTATCAATTATCTCCCCTCTGACTATTTCTTGTTCAAGTAATGCTTAAGAACTGTACGATTAATATTTTTACACAAGCCCAATCATAATTACAGGATTACACTATTATCTAAAATTATTTTGTTAAATATATAAATTGGCAAAAATACCTGCTCTAGTACATATATATTTACCTATGCCAAACTGTCTTACATATTAAACACTGATTCAAAAATGCAACTAAGCTGAAATTAAGAAAAAGAACACTACTTTAGGCTTAGATGCTTAAATTTAGAGTAGTAACGTGTGTCTGAGAAGTATGTAGCGTAACAGCAACATCTGAAAGAGATTTATTGATCTCTCTGCATAGATTTATTCATCCATGCAGATAGTGTTAGTGCCATAATTCTAGATAAAATCCACTGCATTATATTAAATAATTATAGAATCATTTTGAAAGCATCTCTCTCTCTCTCTCTCTCTCTCTTTATCATTCCATCCATTAATACAATAAATCAATATTTTGAACTTCTGGAAAGGCAACTGTACACATTTTGCCTCCAATCAAAATAAATCATATTCCTTGAGAAACATGTGCTATTTTACTGGAATTGTAATGGTTTGGGTGTGTGTGAATGTCTGATTATGTTGATATGTCTGGTGAATGGAAGCAGCTGAGTCTCTGAAATAGGTGGCATATAAATTGTTTTAAAAAGAAATAAAATCCTAGTAGAGATAATATAAACATTTGCATCAGGAGTATATAATGTGTTACAGTCTTCTTATAAAAATTATTATAGTGCATATTCTTTCAAGATGTCGGACTATGCTCAGATTCAGGATATTTCCTTCCCCTACAAAGATGCTTTTTTCTTCCTCTCCCATTTCTTTTTTTTAATTTCTGTATTAAAATTGGATGCAAAATATTATCAATCTCCAAAATTAAAAATAAAGTCCAACATAAATTCAGCTTTTTAAATTCTGTGAAGTGTTTAATCAAAACAGTGCTGCACGCATTATGGCATTTAAACAAAATAGATTTCCAAAATTCGTTTCACAAATGTCAACAAATATACTGTATAAAAAAAATAGCTTTCTAAACCCTAATCTCATTTTGCTTACATAGCAGATAATTGGACATACAGCTAAGTCCCTTTTAGTCAATAATGGGTCACTTGTGGATGTTCCTGACACAAGGCCAAAGGTGGAGCTATTTTACACCAAAACATTCTTTTTAACAGTTTCAACAAAACAATTTTTATCCACGAAAACTTTGTGTTTGATTTCTAGGTCCTAAGATGTATATATCCATCTATGCCACTTTTGATCATTTATTGTGATAGCCACTTGATTTGCAAATGAAATTTACAATAAGGCCCTGCCAGGGATGGACAACACAGTTGGGAAGAAACAGCAACCAACCCAATAGGCACCCATATTTAATTATCCAGTTATCTGAAAAAAAACGACCAGTGTTAAAGCTACCAGAATGGAAGCAAGCAGGCAGTTAACATTAGCAGTCTCTATCGTGGTATCTGCCAGCCTGCCTATTCCTTCTGAGTTTAATAGCTAAACGTTCTTTAAAATATCTACTACAGAATCTGCAAAAATGAAAACTTAAGAGTGTAAAGCAAAGTGCATGCCAACATAGAGTCATATTAATCTCCAGGAATGTTGCTAGTTTCTATACAGAACTAAGGAACATTTTCAGACACTTTCTCTCCAGAACATCCTCCTACCCAAAATTAACTTGTGGTGCAAAGTTTCGGGGGTAGGGGGGTAGGGCAACAGAGAGTGACAAGAAGCAATAGTATGCCTTTTAAATTTGTCCTTGGTCATACCTACCATGAAAACCATGGATGAATAGCAATGATTTTGTTTAGAATGTTCACAATATGTTCTCAAATATACACATACACAGTTTTTGGCCTACAAGCCCAAAACTATGACATATCCATGTCCATGTATTTATCTCTAGCTGACAACCAGATTCATCAAACAAAGGGGGCAAACAGAGCTAGCAACTTATAGCTATAGGGCTATGTGGAACCCTCCAAGCCATTTTTGGTACCTGATTATGATGCTATAGATGAATGGTAATAAAGCAGTCAGCAGGCTCGTAGCTGCTGCTTCTAATAATCCACCCTAAAATTAGAGAACCTATGAAACTCTTGCTATGAAACTTGGTTCAACGGCATTGAAAATCCATATAAAAATAAAGTCACTTTTAGTCTTTTCTGCACAGGGTTTCTTATTAAAACTTTCCTCTGGGTGTGCTTATAAGCTTCTTAATTTTATACATTTATAATTGCAATGTTCCTTCAATAATTATACTTTGTATATATTTTAATTGCCGGTTTTTGCCATGGAAATGTAGTGCTTAATCTGTCTGCTACATATTGTTTAGCAAACATAGTTGTCTGAAAAACAGATCTAAATAGACTAGGATAAATTATATTGTTGGAAGTTACTGAGCCATATGCCTGAATTTCTTAACATGCAAAACACTTCTGGTAATAATAGTGGACAATAGAGGGGGCATGCACAAGTGCACAAATGTGCCTATCATCCCTGTCATTGTATTTTCTTATTTTTCTTATTCTTGTATCCGTTTTTGCTCATTGTTTGATTGTTTTGTATTGTTATTGTTTGACAAATTCTAATAAACAAAATAAAACAAAACCAAATAAATAACAGTTAACTGATATGCAAGCAGAAAATATTCTGAAAGAACCCAGTAATTGTATTGGTATCCTTTCTCATGACACTGAATCATTTTTGTTTAATAATTACTCCAGACCAGGACCGAATTTAGGCATAATCTAAAGAAGCTTCATTTCAAAGCCCCACAATCCACGAGGGCGCAGCAAATTTCAGAATGTTTTATTCTGCCTCTTAGAATTTTGTGTGCTTTAATTGTACAGTAGTATTTAAAATCTTATGTCTCTATAGTCTCTATAGTTTTAAAATGGCTTTACATGCAGTTCAAAGACATACATGCACAGTATCTTTCAATTTTTTGTGGGCAGTCAAAGTCTTCTTTTGATACTTTCTGGTGTAACTTTTTAAAAAAGGGGCCTCCAAGCATTATGTAGGTCAGGAACTCACTGAGTTCAAATGCAGCAATGTTGTAGCCTTATAACTTCCTGGTAAACCTTGCAAGCACCATTAATACAAAATATCATTAGCTCAGAATATGGATTAAGTCATTAATGTACAGAAGAAGTTTAGGCTAAAAGGTTCACCATAATTTACTATGCTGTGTCTATTAGAGTGGTAGCCTAATTGAAGCGACAGAGTGCCCAACTTAAAAGAAGAACAAATGTAATATGGGATGTGGAATTTCTTTTCATTTTGTTTTCCATATATTGGAAATGGAGGGGGGGATAATTTCCATTGGGCTGAGTTCCTTACAGCCTGTTCAAAGAAAAAGGTACTTTGTATATTTTTTTCTATGTTTCATCACTTCAATCCGTTCCTAATGATATTCTAGAAAACAGATTTCAGAGAAAACACACCTTTGCTTAGACTGCACAACTCTCCCTATCCTTTTCTTACATCTGTATCTCATCAAGTCAAATAAACAACAGTGGATATATTTCTTTTTCATGCAAAAGGAAACTGTATCCTGTGCAATCTATTTCAACTGAATTCTTTCTACTAGTATCAGTAGTAAGCAATTCTTAGTAATCTGAGTGTTACTGAGTGCAGCAATTATCTCCTACTTGGCTCATTTTAAAATCACCCCATGTTTTGCCATAACAATGGAATTTCAAGTGCACACAAGAAAATGTATCCGTATTTTAGGGGTGTAGTGAATGCATGCTAAGCAGATGTACTTGCACAAATCTATCAAGTGAAGTACATTGGGTCATGAACTCATCAAAAGGAGTGGGCTGCATGAGTTCACTGTTATCTGGTATAAAAAGATGAGTAATATTTTGGATATAAACCATTTATTTTCCGAAAACAAAGAGAACTATTTAAAAAAAAAAAAGGCTACTAGGAACACTCTGGTTGGAATCAGAAAAATCAAATCAATTAATTAGAAATAATACAGCCTAGAGCATGATGTTCAAACTGCTGGAAAAGAATGAATAGAAATTAATAGCAAGATTACCATATATGTTCTTTTGACCTCCAAACAAATGAGATTTCTGGCAGCTTTTCCTGAGCGCTAGGTTGTTAATAATGTTCATTTGTAATAAGGACTCTGCCACTCCACATATTCTTTTAGGTATAAATACAGCAATCCCTTGTAGAATTCATCTTCTGGAGTAGTGTTGTCTTAGCAACATGATTTAGCAAACCAGAATGTATAGAAATCAGTCAAACTGTGACGGATTAAATGTCATCATTGACAGTCTGCAAAAATAATCAGTTTTCATACCTTTAAAAAAAAAAGCCCTTAAAACAGAACAATCTTTAAAAGTCATTAATATGGGATGGCCCTAAAAGTACATCAAAAGGTCATTTCTTGATAGAACAATCGTTTTTAGTAGATGGCATCAGATATTTGGTGTCTTTGAAACAACCTTGAAGGTATATTAAACGTAACTCCATACTGTTCACTCTATTATTATCTAATGAACTATTCTGTTGAACTGTTGTTGTGTGGTAGAATGAGTGTGGTCACAGAATATCTAGACATAAAATCTCATTTATCCATGGCCAGAAAAAAGCCTGAAGAAAACAAAGTTATTCTGCTTTTTCATTCACACCTCAGTGCATCAAATATTCATCGCTGTTTGAAAAAGGAAAGGTGTCTAAGATGTTGGGCATTGAAGTATGGATTCATCTCATTACTGCATTTCTGTAAAAGAAGCAGTAATAGATGTGGTTAAAAAAAGAGCTTTATATGGAAAATGCTTCCTTCCTTATTATTATCTTTTCCTGAATCTCTTCTTAGTTTGCCCTTCTAATTCTTTGCAGTCTTCATGCTCTCCCAAACATTGCTTTCCTGATCTCATCATTGCTTTTCTACTTTATTACTAACTGCTTTTTATTAAGTTCTCAATCGAATCATCATATGCGACAACTTTAAGTGGGTTCCCATATAATGGAGAAGGAAACAAACATTTGATTCCCCTTCCATGTAACACTAGTCACACATTTTAATTTAATGCCCAAGTTTGGATATTATTGTCTTTCTACATTACGTTTCTCCTTGCCCAAGGACTTTACCAAATGTCATTGCCTTTTACTTGAGAAGATCACACAACTGAGAAAAAAGTTCTGTAGAGGTCGGAGGTCAGCAGTTTTGTTTCACGCATTTCCCTTTATCTTATGACTGTCTTGACATTTTTGGGGGAAGACCCACATGAAAACCTAAATGTGATAGCCACAAGGTTGTTTCATTTTACTTCTGGTAAGGAAGAACTTTTCATAGTCAGCTTCACTCTTCTGACAGGTAAATTGTTAAATATTATCACTTGTTTTTTCTGGTATTTTTATTCACTTTTTAATATAATATTATGGCTGTTGAAAGACTATTTATACACAGTATGGGTCTGGAAGAAAAATAGATTGGAGGTTCCTGCATGTTCTTTGAATGAAATCCAAGTAATTCCTGAAAACTGTATCTCATTTTGTTTAGACCCCATACCAAGTACCTTTCAACAAACAGAATATGCTATGATGTTATCCTGGATGCTCATGGAGATTGGTTCAAAGCAGCTGACACCACCCTAATTTCGTCACTGAGTGAATGTGGTCAGTCCTATAAAACCAAGAGAAGAACCAGGCTCTTGATAGCACTAGAAACATGAGATCTTAATCCAAATTGGCTTTCACTACATATAATAAAATGTAAAGCTAATAATTCCATTCTGTTCATGACAATATTTGCAAGAATTATTTGGACCCAACACTGATGTTCGCAAACAAAACAACTGGAACATATTTGCTCCATTTATAAGAAGCCCTGCATGAAATCCATCATTTCCACATGTGTTATAGTTAATATAATTTGAAAGATCTTGCATAGCTTCTAGGGCAGTGGTGGCAAACCTTTTGGGGACCAAGTGCTGAATGTGAGCGCATGTGCATTAGCGCATGAGCCTTGTGTCTGCATCTTTTTCACATGCACAGTTGTGCGCGCATTCACAGTCACACGGGAGCCTCACACATGTGCAGTCGCGTAGGTCCTAGCTGGAGCTTTGTGGTGGCTGGTGGGCCGGGTGGCTGCGGCTGCAAGGTGCCATGTCAGGGCTGCCTAGATGCACTGCCTTTCCAAGAAGAAGCGGCGGTGGGAATGGGGGGATGACTCCCTTCCAAAGCAGAGCTCCGCAGCTGCAAGGCACCATGTCAGCGCTGCCTGGGCATGCTGCCTTTCCGAGAAGAGGCAGCGGCAGGGATGGGGGCGACACTCTTCCAAAGCAGCGCTCCATCATCAGATTTGGCCCCGGGGAGAGGAGGGCTTTCGATCCACAATAAGGGCGAGAAAGGAGGGCACAGTGCTGGGCCCAAGGAGGCTTGCAGGGCTTTCCGCCTTTCCGGGTGAGGTGATTATTCCGGAATAAACAGAATAAATACTGCTGCTGCGGGAGGCTGCACTGGATGCGACAGCCCAACAAGCAGAGAAAGGCGAGCGAGGAAAGAGAGGAATGCTATAACCTCTCTTGTTTTCTTCTCTTTTTTCTAACCCCCTTTTGCCCACCATCAATCCTATGGACCCTGGTCCACATGACTGCACAGCACTCAAGTCCAAACACCAGGAAGGGGGGGGGGAACAGGAAACAAAGCCCCAAAGTCCAGCAAGCTGTCCTTCCTCTGGCTCACTTTGCTTTGGTTTGTCAGCAGGAAACTTTACTGGAGGGGCCACGCCAAGAGCCAGGAGCAATCACACATGGTTTGCAAAATCATCCCAGGAAAGTGAGCACGAGAGAGTCTGACAGTGGCTGCCCGGAGATTGTCTCTTTTTATGGGCTGAAGTGAGCTGAAATCCCGCAGCAGCAGCTGTTCATCTGGCACTGTCAACGGTGAGGTGGCTGCTAGCTGCCTCTCATGAGTCATAAATTGGCAGGCTTCCCTTGGGCCCGACCAGCTTGGGCAAGCCACTCCATGCAATGGCTGTGCAGACCCACCCTACAGGAGCGTCTCTGCTGCTTGTTTGTCTCTGTGTGTGTGTATGTGCATGCATGTATGTATGTAGGGTGGGTGGGTGAATGGATGAGTGCGCCTGGGTCTCTTCTCCCTCCTCCACTCCCCCCCCTCCTCCTCCTCTTCTATGGCCACTTCTAAAGTCAAGCAGCTGACTGCAAGCAGCTCAGTCACCATGGAGTTGGACGGATGTCTGGTCCTGGCGGAGGAAGCTGTGGGAGGCAGATATGGTGGCAGTGATAGGTGGGCAGTGGGAGGGAGGGAGGGATTGGGGGCAGTCACAATTTCAGCCCCTCCAGCTGACCCACCCTTTAACCTGCAGAGCTACCGCCCTTCATCACACCGCTGTCCATTGCCTTCCCAGTACATGCTGCTATTGGCAACTGGTGGGGCACTTTTCTCATGGGGCAATGGCAGGTGAGCCGAGGTGGACTGGAGTGGGACTGAGCACTCTTCCACCTCTGTGTAGGCATGGGCAGCTCGGGCACGGCGACCTGCAGAGTTGCAGGCACTGGAAGCACTGCAGGCTTGGCCGTGGCAAATGAGGGGAAGAGCCCACCCCCAATGGTGACACACTCCTCTCCCCCCCAGATGTGATTTGCATGTGGCGTTTTAGCACATGCGCAGTCACATGCAACTTACACACTGCATTTTAGCACATGCACAGTTGTGCATGACTAGAGTGCCCCATTTTTAGCGAGTGCGCAGTCACGGAGTCATGCATGCATGTGCATGTACAATGAATTGGGTTGACTGCCAGTGTGCTGGCAGAGATGGCTCTGCGTGCCAACTTGGACACACATGCCATAGGTTCGCCAACACAGTTCTAGGGAATATGTAGGCAAAGGAAACTAGCAGCTTATTTGGCCTGAGAAAGGCAGTTGATATTACAGTGATTAACTATACAACTGTATTGGCAGATTTTGGGGGGGTATTGCTGGTGGCATGCAAATGATTTCTTAATACATTATACATTTTTAATTACAATACATTATAATCTTCCTCACTCTATCAACATAGTAAAGAATAAATAAATAACCTGTTGGGAATTGTGATCTCTTTGCTCCTATGAGCTATTTTCATCATTAGAGCCAATGGTGAGAATAAAGGGAAGTATCTTCACACATTTCCACTGTGTTTCTTTTTAATCTGTCCCTTTTAAAAAAAAAAATGAGTTCATGTTTAAGAGGCAAGGGAGGTTTCTCTCTCCACATCTCTTTTTAATTTATAGTTTAGATAAAAGTGAGGCTTTCCTACTCTACCTTTGCTTCTAATATACCGAAAATACTGTATATCAATAGTCACTGACACTTGGCCTCAAATTTAGTCTAAATCCATGTAACAATTATATTATTGTACAGTGTGAGCATTTTTTTCTTTTTTAAATGGGACTTGCTGCTATTTTGTTCCTTTATCCTCCTTCAGCACACAATGCTGCTCAGAAACACAAGAATTCCTGATGAAATCTCCAATATAGCTTATAAAATTCCAATATTGTTAATCATTCTTATCTCCCGCATGGATGCCCTCTTGTTGTGGGAGAGAGACTTGTGATCCACCTAGCTATGCTGGTGGCAATGTATTCTACCAGAAGGAGCACCCATACAAGCCAGGTCTTGGTGGAACTAAGTGTATCCACCAACCCATTTAATATGGTGAGAAAACAAAAAAAGAATTCTATATTTGATTGGTCATTGCCTGGATCAACAAGGACCAGGTCAGATATGAGAGTTCTTGGATAGCTGCCCACGAGTAAATGAAAACTACAACTACATGGACATTTTACAATTGTATAACATCAAGCATGAACATGATAAAAATGTGATTAGTACATCGTGGTAAAAAAGGGTCGACAACGTCTCTACCACCTCAGATGCCTGAGAGACTTCAGACTACCCTCCAAGGTGCTTAGAAACTTCTTCTCCTGCACTGTAGAGAGCATCTTGATGGGCAACATCACAACCTGGTTAGGGAACAGCACCATGCAGGACAGACGAGCACTACAGAGGGTGGTACGCTCAGCCGAGTGCATCATGCACACCAAGCTACCTGAACTGCACTCTATCTATAGCAAATGTTGCTGGACTACAGCCAGGAAGATAGTGAAGGACCTCAGCCACCCCAACAATGGATTCTTTGCCACGATGTGATCAGGAAAGCCTTTTCACTCTCTGAAGGCCAATACAAAAAGACTGAGGAGAAGCTTATTTCCACAGGCAATATGGACTCTAAACCAGAAACCATAAGACACTCAAGACTATAAGAGGAACCCCCTATTAGTATCTCATTCCTAAGTTTTCCAACTATTCCTAACTTATTTCCTAACCTAGTTTCCCATGTTATCTAGACTATTTTCTTGCCTTACTATCAATCGTGATCGCAGATGGTCACATAAGCATTTCACTGCATATCATACCACGTATGACTGTGTATGTGACAAATAAAATTTGAATTTGAATTTGAATTAGTAAAGAATACATCCAAAAAGTGAGAAAACTACTGAAGCAAAATTAAATAATGGAAACACAATGAAAGTCATTAGTAGCTGGGCCATACCTATGATACAATACACTGCTGAATGTATTAACTGGACACAAGTGAACTGGATAGTTTGGATTGAAAAACAAGAAAATTGATGACTATTCATGATGCATTACATCGCCATAGTGATATTAATAAATTATACCTGCCCTGTAGAAATGGAGCAGAGGTTTACTTCAGGACAAACAAACTGTCAAAAAAGAAAAGCAGGTATTGGCTGATTATATAAAAGACAGCCAACAACAGGTATTGATGCAAGTTAGAAAATTACTAAATATATAGGAAACAAAAGTTAATATCAAAATAATTAGAGCTAAAGATTATCAATTTGTTGCACACATTGTATCGTTATTCTTCATAGAGTTTCTTTAATAAAAGCATCATTTGCACATTTACAAGTTTGCATATATACAAGAGTATGTACAAAGCTTGGTAAGCAAGAGGCAAACCAAGGATTACCTTGATTTTTTTTTTTCCAAAAGAATTTAGCAGGAAATGAGAAAAACAGGGTTGTATAGCATTCATAGTAGAAAAATGCTGATCTACAGCAAAAGTGATGTATGATAAAATAGATTTGTAGGTACTCATTGCGTGAAACATTTCTGGAACCAAATCCCAAATCCCACTATTACTGATTCAAATTTTCTCATGATTTGTTTCCCAGAACAAGGAAATCTACATGTGACTTCAGAAATGCCTATTTAAGTTTATTGAGCCTGATCATAATACAATGGACTATTGTAGACTATTGGAACAGCAGACTATTCCTTTAATCTATGTACCAATTAATAGCCAGATCATCTGTTGATGTTTGAAATTGTATGTACAGCTAGAAAATATTTCTTCTACTCTATCTATAACAATTTCCTCTTTTCATAACAAAATTAATGCCCTTCCATGTGAATTGACTGAACATGAAGGTAGTCAGAAAAGGGTCAGTAGAATGCATTCTAATTTGCCATTACGTCAAAGTCCAGTTTCAATATCTCCCTTGGCACCAAATGCTCTGCAACAGTTTATTAGTCTTAATAGGACTGTTAAATGGAGAAGAATGGTTTTACAACATCACTTGTTGATAGACATAAAGTCAGAGAACAATGAGGTCATTTGGTTGAGGCTTTCCAAAGAAATGTGCTGATGTAGCAGAGCTTGCTAAGTGGATGGATGACTCTACTCCCTGGTTTGCTCCCCAGAGTTCTCATAAGATTTTCCAAATACAATTTTTTAATGAAGCCCAAACCCCTTATGTTAGGGGATGGTAATTCAATGTTTTAGATTTATGTTGTATATTCAGCCCTGAAAGATACAACTAGAGTCACGATTTCAGATTAGATTGCAAAACAACAGCATTTATTCCCTGTTTTCTTACAAATTATTTCTGTGCTTCATTTTGAAGTGTATTGCTGATGCTTTTTCATTCTTATCTCTTGATGTCTAACCTATAGCATTAGTGTCAGAAGTCATTTTTTCTTTCTTTCATAGGTTTGTTGCAATATGGAATAGACAGTTAATCAAACCTCTTTCAGGGCCAGATATCCATCAAGGATAATGTGCCACATTTAGTGTAGCTAGTACAGACCACAATTTCAAGGTGTCAAAGGAACTATTTTAGCATTTTTAAAATAACACTGTACATTCATGACACACCATTTAATTTGTATCCTTTGTTTATTTTTAGTGATCTATTACCGGTATATATTTTCAAAGCTGACATACCTTTCATTAGCAGGCAGGATTTAAAAAAAAAATTCAAGTGGATAAGGTTAAATATGTTTTTCCTGATTCAATAGCAATAGATCTTCCAACAATAGCCTAATAGTCTTTTGTGAAAATGAAAAAGACTTTTATTGAGCCTCACCAAGCTTTTTTTAAAATAGAAATTGCCCTATCATCTGATGAAACCAAAACAATAAAAGTAGGCAAAGCAGGAGATTCATTTCTGTCCTCTATGATTCTAAGAATCTCTGGAGTTTATATGTCTACCATAAAGCTGAGATATTGTCTTAAGGGAGTTTTTTTAGCATATCCTATATAGACCAGGAGCATTTTTTTAATTCCATACTTTAAATGCATCGGAAACAGCTTTTTTGTCCTGGTAAAAATCAACCACAACAAGCTCTCTATTCATCTCAGGAAGAGATGTTACTCCTCTCAAATTCTGTGGGAGAATGTCTGGTCTCAAAAAGTGTTTATAAATGTCCTTGGTGTAATGGTCATATTTTCAGTTCTTATTGGCAAATTAAATATTGCACTTTCTAGTTTTGGATACATTATTGGAACTTCCTTTATCAGCTATTGGATGAGTTTCTATTTTCATACTCCCATTTTTTCCCGCTAATATCAACTATACATTATATATACATCCTGCTGGCACAAAGGGATCCAACTCACTGATTACTCCCTTGGACTAACCAAATAAAGGTCAAAGTAGACAGATACTTACTAGCATTCTTAAACCTGGGGAGGAAGCTTGAAAGGTTAAATTGAAGGAAGTCTCCTCTGTGTTTCACTATTTATGCTGAGATGTATTGTTCTTTATCAAGTGGTATCCATTCTGTTATTCAACCACATATCACACATGTTTCTCTGAATTTGTATACATTCAAGAATAAAAGTCAAACTTCAGACCACTTTTTAATAGGCATCCTCTAAGAGGTCTTTTAAAATGGCTCTTGATGAGTTAAGTCTAGTACAGTGATGGTGAACCTTTTAGAGATTGAGTGCCCAAACTTCAAATCATGCACATGCACGGCAGAGAGCCGAAGACCAGCTGGCTGGTGGGGAGGTGGAGCATCACAACACCGGCAGCTCTGCAGATCTTTTTCTTTCACAGAAGTTGCAATTGATTGACTGAACTTTTTTTTTAGTCCCACAAACTTCTGTTTCCCTACAAACAATAGCGAGAAATGTGATGGAGAGACATGGTGGAGCTAAGCTTGGGTGATGGCGCATGTGTCCACCGAGAGGGCTCTGAGTGTCACCACTGGTGCGTGTGCCATAGGTTCACCACCACTGGTCCAGTATTTTTATATTTTTTGAGGAAATGGGTACTCTGGAGAGAAAACTAGCCAGACACAAATTTGGAATCCTGGAGACTCACCTAGTTCTCAGTATAAATCAAAAGATATGGTTTGACTCCTCTTCCTGCTGGCAGCTAGTCATGGCACAAACATGCCCCCTAGGACAGTCTGTGTTGTTGTTGTTTTGCCATGTCCCCATGACCCTGATTTCATCTCCTTCAGCCCATGAGGGAAGGAGGTTTGCTATTCCAGAAGTACACCAGTGCTTTATCCCACATAGATAAAGATGTGGGAATCGTTTTAACACATAATGCATTCTAGGCTCAAGGGACTTGAAAGACAAAGCAAAAGAGGCAAGTTTGGGTCATGCAATGGAGACAGTAAAGTCATGTTGATATCCAGAATGGCCAACTCAGGGATGACTTAAGAGAATGTCATCTCAAAAGGCACGTAAGCTTCTGACTGACCCAGTATCAATTACCATAACATTTTTCTAGACCACCTTCAAGGTTTGGGTGTGGAGCATCCTATTGCAATGTTTCCACTCCTTCCTATGCACAATGGGCAGTTTCAATGGACAGCTCAAGATCCTTTGACCAGTTTCAACTGGTGGATTAATTGCAAGCTTACTTTAATTGGTGTTGGCATTAAAAATGCTTAGAAGCTGTGGCTGGTGCAGAACGAAGCAGCCAAATGATGATCAGGAGAGTTAATATAAAATTATTACCCTAGCAATTACTTTATCAGTTGTCAAAAGATTTCCAGGGCCAATTCTGTGTGCTGTTTTAACAAAGCCTGAAATTGGGTGGCGGCAGTATACTTACAAAACTTTAGCAATGGATTCAGCCTGTCCCATGTTTTTATCCCTAGACAGGCTGATTGGAGTTCCTGTTCTTCTTTAGGTAAAAGGAATAAGATGTGCTTTCTTCCCATCTGCCTTTTGAAAGTTCTTTAACCCATTTTGTTCTGTTGAGCTTTTCATATGGATGATGGACTTGTGCTGCATTGGTAACTTTTAAAATAACTGGTTTAGCTTATTAGCTATTCTTTTTCTATTATTCATATTATAACCACCCTCACCTCTTAGAAGCAAGAATTTATACCAATATCTACAGATTTGCCCAACAGATGTATCTAATCATCGAACTATATTTATGGGAAATTTAAATTTATGCTAAAAATATGTGACCTTAATATGAGTAAAGTCTTCCATATTGCCATATATATTGTTCCAGATAGTATAATGTCATAGTATACATAAAAATATGGAATCAAAATTAATCAATCTGAATTCTTGTTTGGGTACATTCTACTTTTTACTTTGCCATGGATTTTCACTTCATTGCTCAAAGGAAAACTGAAGAAAACAGGTTGCTGTATATATTTCTATGGAAATTTGACTTGAAATTCTGAAGACCTCCTATCTCTTTGATGATATATCTGTTTTGTATATTCAAAAGATGTGCTTGTATTTCATTCACAGTGAGATAGCATTTGTATATTTTGATCTTGTATACATATATAGCATGAAACATGATGAAAATCCATTCTTAGAAATGTTTTAAGTAGACTAGGTGCTATTTCTGGAAGTGGCATACTTAATGAAAGAATGTCAGCTGTTGATTCAATACACCAATGTTTTCTTGAACCTTTGACTCGGGAAAACTTCAAACCATTACTTGCATGCCAAATGTTTATGTAATCATATCACAGTCTATGGATACATGACTGCAATATAATTTGGCAAGAGTTGTGTTTAATGAACAATAAATAGTTAGATTCCAAGCTCCCACTCAGGGCACCTGAATAAGATCACACTTTTCCAATTAAAATAAAACTAGCAGGTACAAAATAAGTATTTCAGAGATGTTCCATATAATTTCTTCCAGATTGTGGTGATTTCTTCCAACGTATTTCTTTTTATATTTTGTATTCAAAATAAATTTTGTTACGTAGTCTGAAACAGACTAGAACTGTATGTAATGAAGAGCAAGGTTAATTTAAATAGGCCTACCAGGAACCACTTAATCTTAAGCTCATTACGTTAGCTAAATAAAATTATGAGTTTGATTTTTGAATAACCGGTGTCTGGAATGATCTCCCCATGAAATACAATTGGCCCTGAAGCTGCAGATCATTCGAAAGACAGAGAAAAGCTGGTTCTTTCTTCAGGGATTTGGGTCAGGATGCAACAAATTTCAGATCCTGACATCAATTAATCTTTTATTTCCTTTTGAATTTGCATTGTTTGCTTTGGTTTTGATATTGTGGTTTACTGTACATGATGTTCAGTGGCAATATGGAACCTTTAAATAAATAAGCAAAGAAATAAGCAAAAGTAATTGCCTGAAACCACACACTGCTTTTTTTCCATCCCAAAACAAAAATAATCACATTTCTTGGTCTGTGATAACAGGGTAAAATGTCAAGGAGAGCAAAGTGTAAACAGGGATGTCTTTAAATTAGGCAGCCACCAGTTTCTGAACAGGTAATAGACAAGGCAAGGGCACTGGCAGGAGATGAGCCAGTGGAATCAACATACTTAGAGAAGGTTCCCCATTTGGCCTTTAAGTACTGGCCCCAACTACATTCTTAGTATAGTAATCTGGGCTGGTATTGACAGATGCCTTAGGTGGAGTTCTGCTATTGACCCTTCATATCCTTAGCCCACTGCCCAATATTTTTGCCTGAGGGTTAAGTGGTAAGGCACCCCATTCTAGAAAAAATAGCAACATGTTCTCACAAGCTGAACCAAAACTACTACAGTAAATAACACTCCTGGTAGCAAGGAAATCCAGTGGGTCTGCCAAATTCACAAATTCTTAACACTGACTATTTTATTCCCATGATTTTTTTTTCACAGTGTAAAAGTGGAGTTATTTCCCAATAGAGGCAGGAACCATAAAGATAGTCTGTAAGGTACAAGAAGTCTAAGTTGTGGAATGGACTTAAATTATGTTTTAGGAAAACAGGGCAATTTGCAACCAAAACTAAAGGTGTTTAAAATAATCAGGTTGGATTATAATTTGTGATGAAGATCACAAATTATTATTATTATTGGCTTTCTCATATGGTTTTATGAATACTGATCTCAACAATTAGAGTAATAAGATAGCTATTTGAAGTAAGTAAGAATTCCGGGAAAAGATTTGCCCATCTCAGAATAAAAATGAACATTAAGAGTAGTGGAAAAAATGTTGAGAAAAATGAAGCTGAGTGTGAAATTGCCAACATATACATTATATGAAAATGCAATTTTCTTTAATTCAGATTTAATTGGAAACATAGGTTCTACAGCTGTTATGTTAGCATAGCTAGGAGGATAACAGTTCCAGTTACTGTTTGAATGGGTCACTATATTTATTTTATATACTGCACATTTGATCTCTGTGGGGAAACATTATGGGCCTCTCTATTTGTGTACAGATCCACGCTTACAAAGTGCAGACTATGCTGTGAGGAAGTAGATTGTAGTACATAAATGCTTATGTTGCAATAAATCTCTTAGCCTTTGAAGGTATCGTGGCCTCTGCTGTTTTTGCTGCAACAAACACATTACTATGTCTTTGGAACATAAGCAGATGCAGTTTGCTCAGTTGGAAAACATACAAAATGTTGATCATGCCGCAGTATAAACGATACTGAAACACTACAACTCCTGACTTGATTACACAGTTGTAATAATAATGATAATTTCTTAATGCAAAAGGAAGTATGTGGAATATATTTTCAGCAGTGGGGTGCTATTTGTAGTGACTGCCAATGATTTTCAAAGTATCTCTTCAAAGCCAAGCTCTGTCAGAGGGGAAAGGGAATTCCCAGTACAAGAAATGTTGTTTCATTAAGCTTTGCAGCAACAACAAAAAGTATCCACTAAAGTCACAAGTCATCATGAAAATACCAGGTTGTGCTTTTACAACAGGCCTTCATCAAGATTTTTCCTCTTGTACCCAAAGTGTCATCTCTTCTAATGATTCATGATGAAGATTCATTCCAGTTAACTACATTTTGCTGTGTCAGACCATATTTGTGTTAGCATGCACTCTTCATACTAGAAAAGCTATTAGCTCCCTATTTTCTTTATGCACACATCAGCTAATCCATGCTGTCCAAGAAATAATGGATGATGTGAGTAAAAGAAACACAGATATGTTTAACACATTGCCTACTGATAAGGTGTTTATTCCACTAAAGCATAACAAATAGGATGCTTAGTTTCATTCTAGAATTATAAGCAAGTTAATACAAAGCTTGTGTTCTGACGTATGTATTTGACTCATTGAAGGCAGACCAAATCCTGCCTACACCAACTTTCCTAAAAATATATCACAGGATGTGTGCATCAAGTCAGAATCTAAGAAAGAAACAATTACAAATCTGAATAATATAGAATAGAATAGAATTCTTTATTGGCCAAGCGTGATTGGACACACAAGGAATATGTCTTCGGTGCCTATGTTCTCAGTGTACATTAAAGGAAACAGTACATTCGTCAGGAATCATAAGATACAACATTCAATGATAGTCACGGGGTATAAATAAGGAGTCAAATGATAGTAGGAGACAATAATCAATATAAATCATAAGGATACAAGCAACGTGTTATAGTCATAGTGGGGTGACTGGATGATGAGAATAAGAGTAATGCAGACTTAATAAATAGTTAGACTGTTGGGGGAATTATTTGTTTAGCAGATTGATGGCGTTCGGAAAAAAGCTGTTCTTGTGTCTAGTTGTTCTTGTGTGCAGTGGCCTATAGCGTCATTTTGAGGGTAGGGGTTAAAACAATTTATGTCGAGGATGTGACTGGTCCTGAAATATCGTTAATAAATGTATAATTTTGATAACTAGTGAAGCCTTCTCTGTGGCTGCGCCCTCCCTATGGAATGAACTCCCCCCTGAGATTCGGACCATTACTGACCTACGAGCTTT
>JAEANM010002409.1:0-21083 GCA_017656035.1 Myanophis thanlyinensis | reverse complement strand
TGACCTGTCCTTCAAAAGAAGAAAACAAAGAACACAAATTCTACCACATTCATGTGGGATTGGGAGTTGAATTAGGATCTTCACACCCCATTGAATTATCAGCCCCCCATTAGAGCCTTATTAAAATGGTAATGATTAGATGCCAGCTATAAGGAAGGCTGCCGCACCTGTCAAAAATACCCTGATTATCCGGTTCATTCAACTGTCTGGCTCTCTCAGGTTTACTCCAGTGTGAAGTCTTTCCTTTCCCTTCCTTTCCTATGTAAGCTCTCGCCCACCCTTGGATATTTTTTTTAAATGAAAAAAGACTATAATACCCCCCTCACCTCTGTAGAGAAGACAGGGAATTCTCCTTTATTTATTATATTTGTTGCCCCTGTCATGTCATGCTATTTAGTATTTTAACAGAAGAAGATATTATTTGAATGAAATCAGCAAAGGCATTTTTAGCTTTAAAAAAAAAAAACCCACTCAAATCTGAAGATGCAAACTCCCAATAACTAGCTCTTAAAACATGCTAAGGATTTGGAGTGGGAAGATTTGGAGGCTGATGAAAGTGCAGCCGTGAAACTAACTTACATATATCCAGAGGGTATGTAAGTACTGTACATATTTCTTCTAGTCGGTGAAATGCAGGCAACAGAATATTGATTTTTAAGAAAGACTCTGTTCTGACTCAGGCTTAACAGGATCATGAAACAGGATTTTGGTCCCCCCAAAAAACCCTTTTTATTTGGTTAATGTGAATTCTTTTCATTCACATCCGGAAAAGTCCCAGCAGTAAACCTTTCAAGGTTTTATTGCAAAAACAGACCTTATTAGTCCTTGAATAGTTGCCAGGCTGAATTTCTAGTCGAAATACTTGGCAAGGAGTCTCTGTACGGCACGAACTCAGATAAGCAAATCTTCATAATGAGTGAAGTACGGTAAATGTCTCCTGCAAACACCACTCCCCTTTTGCTCCTATTTTTTTCCTATGGGAGGGGCCATTCAGCATCCACTTGTGCCTTTACTTCCAAGTCGACCCCTGTTCCTTAGTTGTTCCCTTCTCCTAACAGCTCTGTGCATGCATGTATTGGGAACAGGCTCCAGCTGTTCTTCTGCCCTACTGATCTCTGATCCCAAAGGCTGCTGATAACTGTCAGATGGCCCTGGCCTCATCTCTGCCTCCAATGCAGAGCACCCATCAGAGCTTTTCCCCAACTCCAGGACTGACCCAAGGTCCTCCCCAACCTCCTCACTGTCCAAGTTTGCCACTGGAGCCTGTTCCCACTTCATGCAAATTGTTATAACCATGCTTTGCATATAACTAGGCTTTGTCTGGGTTTATGGCATATTGGCCAAAAGATGCCCAAAGTATTATCCTTGCTACTAGCAGGAACAATAATTATGATATAGATATTATCATTTTTTCTTTTTACTACCCTTTAATCCTTTTATTTGGCATGGATTTGGGGTGACTGAATGGAGCTGAGTGTTTACTGGCCGGATGCCCTTCCTGATGCCAATGCAGAGTTCGTAACAGATCTACACAGAATTCATAATAGGATTAATTAGCATAATATTATTGTATTGTAGGAAAGTCTTGACCAAAGCATGATGAGTGATGGAGCTCAGTATGTATGTAATAAATGTATATGTTAATAAGCATGGTATATGCAAAATTGCAAGATAAAAGAGGAATAGTGAAAAGGAATGAAGGAAGGATAATTAAACAAGGATAAGGAGCAATATTCAAAAGATCAAAATATATTTTTCTGATCTTGAAGTGAAATGAAGGTAGAGGCTTAATTATAAACAAAAAGGTACAATATATGTTATAAAGTATGAATTGCTGTAATCTAGATTGTAGTGGATACTGTATGTATGAAAGTGGGAGTTTATAGGATGCATATTATGCTGCAGAGTGATATTAGAAAAACTCAGAATGAATTTTACAAAATTATGAATATGAGACAAAAATTATCCTATTAGGTCACATAAACTGATGGGTAGAAACAAAATAAGTGAAACAAGGTAAGTGAAAAAATGAAACCATTCAGAATTAGATCATTTGTGAGCACATTAATAGGTGGAATAAAAATTAGATTTAATTGTAGGTCTGTCTTCAAAAATCCCAACATATCTGAAAGACACTAGGTTCAGTAGATGTCACAGTAGACTATGCTTCAAGATGTTTATGGAAAGTCTCCCTGCAACCATCTTCACAATGCTCTTTCCAAAAAAATAGAAAGTTGAAGATCAGATGGAAATTGCCTAAGAGCATTAAACTGAGGATGGCTATTTCAGGAGGGGTACACCACCATCTTCAAAGCAACTGATACAAATATCCCCCTCAAAAAAGTATGCAGTACCATTCACCTCATCCTAGGTGAATTAGCCAAGAAATAGTGGATCTGTTCCAAAGTAGCTGACCTCATGTTACAGAAAACCCCATCCACCTATTTAAATTCCACATGTTCAAAATAAACCCACATGCCTTAGCAAGATGTTGTCCCCATCATCTCACTGATTTCCAAGCATATAGAATGATGTTATCTCCCAAACATCTACAAAATAATTCACATAGAATTGAAGAAAAAATGTGCAGCCTTAATCTATAACACTCAAGCATCAGTTACTGCAATAAAGGCAAGCATATGGGCTTATGCCAGTATTTGTCCATATTTATGCCTGATCTTCTACAATAGATGCTCAAGACATTTCTTTGGCCAATTTATCTCCTTGAATCACAGAGCACCAGTGGATCAGCAAGTAGGCCAAATGTTTGGGGAAATCCTCTTTTGTTCACTGAAAACCAATTGGATCACTAATGAAGGTGAATATAAGTGTCACAAGATAATGTTGTAGGATCCAATCTAGGTTGGTCACTAGGACCAGAAGTTTCATCTTCTGAGTTTTTGGACTTGTGCTGGAGCCCATCTTCAGGCAACATCTCTCTAGCAGAGTGTGTGCTGCTCTGTGTGTGGTATTTCTAATGTTGTAAGTGGCTTTTTAGATGTTGATTGGGATGTGTTGGCTTTTACATCATTAGCTGTCATTTCCCTGTGCTGCCCAGCCCTTGCCTTCTAAGTATTTGATAGGTGAGTGGTAAATCAGCACTCCTGTTGACTGATGAGGTGCCTGTTTCCCAGGCTTCAATTACTTCACTGGCTGTTTTTGTGCCTGCTCATCCAACAATCTTAGTAGCTACAAAGTTGAATGTGTGTCCTTGCTCATTGCTGCCAATGAGTTTGGATCTTTTTGTCTGACTGCTTGCTTGCACTCTTGCAATCTGGTGGTTAGCTTCCCTGCTCCCATCTCTTCTACATAGTCACAGGAACAATCCATGCAGGGGACTATATGAGGGGAGGATAGGAGGACCATGCATTGTAAAGATCACTTGGAAGTTGAAGATACTTCCAATGCAATCTACTGAATCCCTTGCTTGGATATGCACACAATGAATAAAGCATGAATATTCAAACCCTACTGCAGCTATTGTCTTCTATTGGGTATACTGGTTTTCAATAACATTTTAGGACAAAGAAGTTAGTGATATAAATAGTTTAGAATAGGTTTTAAATTTCATGTCTTTTTTGTCTGATTTGTTTGAAAAATTCAACTTATCTTTTTCTCAGAGAACCATGAATTTAGCAAGCTCACTTAGCAAGCTGAAATAGATGTTCCTGTACAGTTTCTTTCTTGTTGTTTTGCTCAAGTATCCTTCAGTCATATCTTTTGTTTGAAGATAAGGAAGTTCTTAAATGAGATTGGACTCCTAATTTTGACACAGACAGAATCATGAAGTTTTCTTGGCACAACACCGTAATGGCTTGCCTTTATCATCTGAGATGATTTTCAATTGTTCACTTTAGTGTACTGATGATCTCTGGTCCTGTTGGACCACCTGTTGCCACCATCAGCCTCCCGCCGACCTGTGCGTTCCCACAGGGCTGGCCTCCTTGGGGTTCCACTGTTAGGACGATGTCTCCTGGCAGCCCCAAGGGTTCGAGCCTTCTCTGTGGTGGCACCCTCCCTCTGGAATGAACTGCCCCCAGAGATCCAGACCATTACGGACCTACAGACCTTCCGGTGCACACTGAAGACCTTTCTGTTTCAACAAGCCGATCTGGCCTAGTACCGTCGGTTGGGGATTTTAAATTGGTTCTTAATTTTTGCATGCATTTTAAATTGTTCTAAATTTTAATTTTTTTTTTAATTTTAATTTAGTTGGCTTTAATTTAATTCAATTTTAATTGGTTTTTTAAACTGTTTATCTGTGTGTTTTTACTGGCTGTACACCACCCCGAGTCCTTCGGGAGAGGGGGCGGTGTGTACATTTTGAAAATAAATTAAAAAAATAAAAAAAATAATTAAAAACCAGCTTAACATTTGCAAGTGAAAAGTGAAAATCAGAGTTAAAAAAATTCGGAAGGCTAAAAGGTTAACAAAGTGGCGAAAATGCTCTCAAGCCACCAGCCATTCCCAGAATTGCATCCTAGTCTTAGATGATGCTAATTGGCAGATCTTAACATTCTTCCAAAGAAGGGAGGGGGGCTTTTTCCACATTCCTGATACAATTTGTAAACCATCCTTAGCAAGTTAGCAACACACATCAGTCCCTGAAAAGAGCCAAGTTAATTGATGTCTATGTGCGTATGCTATTTGTTTGAAAAATTGAAAGATGGATGAGTAGAAGATAAGGTAAAGTTTTGTGAGGGGATCCCAAATTATATTTAAGCAATTAGATTACCTTTCCAGCAGGTTTCCAGGGAAATCTATTAAAATGCCAACTTCCTTGGCCACCCAAAGCACATTCAGAAGCTCCTTAGTCATTGTTCCTTTGTGTCATCTTGCATGATCTCAAGACAAAAACCATATGCCGTTTGTTAAATAAGTGATTGACCAGCCAGGATCAGCCATTCTTTCATTTCCTTGTGGGTCTGTTAACAATCATTAGAACTCAGGACATACTGTAACTTTGTTTCCCTTTGTATATTTTTCTTGTTATCACTCATGTATTTCCTTTAATGTAGTAGATTCCACTAATATTGCTGCGTTGGCTGTCAAAAGAGATGCAACAGATTCAGGTTTCCAGAATGTTATTTGAAAAATAGATATCCTTTGGAAATCTGTAGCCCAAATCTTTATATATCGTCTCAGAAATAATTTGTTTTTCTCTGAATAAAAGTTAAATGGGTAGATGCTAAATGTTGGATTTGCTCCTCCTAGTATGAAAGCTTGTGATTTACTATAACATACATTTGTTGTATGAGTAAAACAAAATTCCTTGATAAAACCAAGTGCAGTCCATAAAATAGTCTACATGAAATCAAGCACAAAAGGAAAGATTATTATTAATTGTGCAGTCTGGTAGGAAAGTGTATTAAATAATATAAAATCCTCCTCTGGTGCCTGAGCTGGTATGAAATTAGAAAAGAAGAGCTACATCATGGCCATTGTTATTATTAGTGGCCCAGGATGAATGAAGATCATTGAAGGTTATAAAGCATATAACACTACTAACTAGTCCACTGCAGATGGGCAGATAGATTTTTTTTTCTGTTTTGTATTTTGCATTTCACAGTCTAGAGTTGAAAGAGTATTACTGGCTCAAAGTTATTTTACTGGATTCCACATCTAATCTAAGATTAGAATTGTAGTTTCTCCACTTCTAATCTACTATATCTCCCTCCCTCTTTCTCTTGTCAGAAAGCATATGTTGTTATTTATTCTAAAATAAGAATTGTAAGCATATTTGTATCTATTTACTTTGGTATGTTCTTTGAATAAAGAGCTGTGTTACAAAAATATGAACACTGAAATATATTATTGTCTTTCAAACCATCTAGTAATCCTGGAAGTCAATTCATTTAACAGAAAATATTTGAGCATTCATGCCTATTTTGCATTAATCCACCCATCGGTTTAGTCAAATATCATCAACCCTGTCAGTAAGTATTTCCCATTTCTCACATCTACGTATGAAGGTATAATTCCTGTATTTCTAACATCACCTAGACCGGTGATGGCGAACCTTTTACAGACCGAGTGCCCAAACTGCAACTTTCTCTCTCTCTCTCTCTCTTTCGTGCATGCATGCACACAACAGTGATATGAAGACCAGCTGGCCGCAGGGATGCGTGGCATCACACCACACCTCTGCAGGAGGTGAGATCTTTTTCTTTTGCGAGATGTTGCAATTGATTGATCAAACTTTTTTTTAGTCCCACAAAATTTTGTTTCCCTGCAAATGATGGTGAGAAACGCAATGGAGAAATGCGGTGGAGCTGAGCTGGGGTGACAGCATGCATGCCCACAGAGAGGGCCCTGATTGCCACCTCTGGCATGCGTGCCATAGGTTCACCACCACTGACCTAGACAATTTCCTGCACAAAATAATACCAACAGCTACCCTATCAGCAATACTGGGCTAGATGTACTGGGAGGTGTAAGTGATGTTTCACAGAATGGATGCCATGACTGACAAGACCCATTTCCTGAGTCCTGCCATATATAACCCCTTATTAATGGCACCTGCAGCATACTTCCTCTGCCAGATCTGATGGCACAGGCAGATATAATTGGGAAGAGGTGAGCCCTGAAATAACCAGGCCCATGTCCTGAAAGGATTTAAAGGTCAGAACCATCATAGTGAAATGGACCAAGAAGCAAACTGGCAATTGATTCAGCTCATGGAGCAAAGATGTAACATGTACCATTTCCATTCAGGGAATAGTCAGATAAGAGACAGGATAGCCCTAACCTGAATGGGTAAGAAGAGATATATTTTCAGACTTGCAAGATTCTGTCACTGTAGCTTTACTATAAAGTAGAATTAACTCCTCTGGTTGTGATTCCTATCTGGTTTGCCTTGTGAAACCAAGCCAAGATTAGATACTAGACCAAAGATGTTCAGTGTGGTGGGGTTCAGTGATGATTTTTTGAGGATGGAGCACACCAAAGCTTCCTTAAGAGGTGAAGGAACAACTCCATCTCCCAAGAAAGAATTCACAACCTCTAGAACCCACACATCTCTCTCTCTCTCTTTCTCTCTCTTTCAGAGAGAGGGGGGAGCAAGAGAGCGAGCAGGCTCAGCTAGCTTTAGTTAGTTACATTGTGTTTGCAAATCTTTCTTAAGTGACGTTTTAGTGAAGCTTTAGCCACATGTGGGTAACATTTGCCAAAGAAATTTAAGTCTGAAAAAGGAGGCAACAAAGACAGCAAGGCACTGGGTGCAAAAGGTGAAAAAGCAGGAAACTGGGAGAAAATGCAGCTGGTCAAATAAATACTTGCTGAAGAGTAAAGGAATGTTTGCTGGTGCTTGCTGAGGCAAGCAGCCACAAGAGCCAGGGGCTGCTTGTTGTTCTGCAAGGCAATCAAAAGGGCAGAGATGGGGAAGGGGGAGATAGGTGTGTGGGGGTGGTTGAATTGTCCCTGAAGTCTTATGTTAGGGCCCGAATTTTGATTGTGTAACTAGTGCCATCATAATCTTGAATGGATGATGAAACTCTCCCATTGTTTTCAGATTTGTCCATCCAAAGATTTCTAATAGCTGAAAAGCAGTAAATAAGCAATTTCCAAAATGATTTAAAAGGAAGTATGCAAACTTAGGGTCCTTTCAAAGAGGCCAGCTATGCTTTGATAGCAAGATAGCTATTCCCTTGTCTCCCAGAACTCTAAACCCACCAGAGACCATTGCCGTTTAGTCTCCTGACCAGGACCAGCTGTCCGGAGCACTTGTAGACTATCTCGAGACTTCTTCCTTTTCCAGAGATGAATTATCAAAGAGCCAGTGTTCTTGCCAGCTCTTGTCTCTGCTGCAATTGTCTTTAGCTCTCCATTTCTTCCCTTCCATTTCCTCCAACCATGCTCCAATAAGGAGTGTATAATTATGACAAATAATTTCACTTCTATTATTTGCAACAGAAAACAAATGCAGTTGGAACAAAAAGCAAAAGAGGTAGAATAACTTTAGTTTCCTCAGTTTCATTCTGTTCAAGAAGAGTCAAGATGCATTTTGGATATATATATATAGTAACTGAAGTTTAGAATTCAGAGATCTGGTTAATGATACTTGCCCCATAATATGTATTTAAATTTAATTTTGAATGTGGCAGACATGTTTGGTTTTAGGAGATGGGACTATTTGCCAGGAATCACTATTTTATAGCATATAAAATATAAAATATAGATCCACAATACTACATAAATATAGATAACATATAGATCCACATTACTCCATTGATTATTAATTTACATTAACTGAAAAGCTCTCCTTTTGTCAAAAGAAGACTCACCCTCAATCAACCAGGAAGTAATTTAAAAGATTTTTTAAAATAAGTTTCATTTGCAACAAGGCAAGCAGAATCATAAAAGAAAGAATGCTTGCTGTCTCCTGTAACATATGTCACAAATATATTTTTCATTCAGAAATACTTTCATTTATTACTCTCATACACTGGATTGATTTCCTATAAATGCTTTGACCTGCAGACACGTACCTCCCATTATTACAGAGATTCTTATTTCAAAAGAAATGTTTACAGTTTGCACTACTCATTCACAAATGTGGGCACAATGAATAAAGCTTTAATTCTATACACATTGATTTGAGCGTGCGGGTTGCTGAATTACTTTTGAGCTGATGTGCAAGAATATGTTGTTAGATATTTTGGGAAAGGGCAGTCATTTTACCAATAGAGTACAATCCAGCACCTCAAATTCCAACTGCATTCAGTAGGAGATAGTTATCTGCTATTTCAACAAGTACAACTTAAAAAATTAAGTTTTGAGATGTTTGATTTGAATGTGTGGGTTCTACCACATAATGTTCCTCCACTCCCAATTTCTTTGTATGGTGTGCTTGTGCCTTTGTGTGTGAGAGAGAGTTGTAACCACTCTCTTACCCAATTTAATTTTCACTTCAGTCGCGATCTCCTGATTGTTCTGGTTCTGGAGATGAGGCGTATTGGGGGAGGGGTTAATCTATGAAATGATTTGTATTTTATGGGCACTAGTTCCTTGTGCCAACCCGATGGGCTGAATGTTTGGCAGCCAATATTGCCGGGCGAATGCGTGAGCTGATGATGAATGGCTGTGATGCCTTTGTAATTGCTCATGCTTCATTGTAGGCCAAACAATGCTAGAGGACACAAGTCTGGCTCAGAAGAGCAACGGATAAAACTGCTGGGCCGAATGGCGAGCTCCTGCCGACATGACCACTTGTTGACACTGAAAAGACTCAACAACAAGTGAGCAGAAACAGAAACGATTTTGTTCACTGAGGCTATTAGTGGCAATGTGTAGTACTGGAGCGGTCACTCCTGATGTGTTTTCTTCCTAATGAGCTCTGAATGCCCTATTAAACTGGGCTGCTATAGGCTCAGAGCCACTGGGACGGTGGGGGGCTTGAATGACTTGCCTGGTTCCCATTGGTTGGCCCGATGAAGGAAGCAACTGGCAACACTCAGGTTTAAACAGGACTGACAGTCCAGTTAAAAGATCATTAATTGGAGTGGCCAAACAGATAGAGACTGAAGGCAGTGTCTACTGACAAGATAACAGTATTCAGCTCCAAGCAAGTTCAAGCGTGCGTCTTTTCCATTGAGCGTCAGCCAATAGTCTGTGGCCTCTTTTGTGTATTCAAAAATACTATATTTGGACAGTGCCACTTGTCCTGGAATCAAGTCTGGAAATTTGGGGCGGGGGGGGGGGGGTTGTAACTGGTTGTTACAATATACTTAAAACAGTCTAATTCGCTATCAGAAGCTGCTTCTTCAATTATTTAAGTTCTGCATCTGAATTTTTCTGAAGGTGTATGCGTATGCAGTTACATTGAAACGCAAATCTATAGTATGTAGAGCATATATTTCTTTGCTTTGATTGAATGATTAATCTTTGGAAGCACTGCGTAAGATGCATAGAAACTTAAGAATCACAATGTGCAAATAATGAACATGTGAAAGAGGGGGAAGTGAATGTTTTTGTGTAGATATTTTGGAATCCCGATCACAAAGGGAAATCTATAGATAGCGTTTATTAAAAACCTAAGTAATATATTGGAGAAGAATGCTGGAGGGACAAGTTATGTTGAGGAGACATCAGTGGCAGGTGGCTTCAAATTAGTTGGCCTTTTCTATGGTGGTATCTCATTCTCTCTGCAGAGAGCCACATCATAGCTATAGTAGATTTTAGGATTTTGGGGCCCAAGTAAGATTCCTTTGTTAGTCCTTTGGCAAATTTCAGATATGTGGACTTCAACACTCAGAATTCTGGAAGTTAAAGTCCACATATATGAAAGTTGCCAAGGTTGTAAAACACTGATTTAGAATATCCCCAATGGACTTTATTAGGGAATGTTGAGAATGATGGAGTTGGATGAATCAATCAGAATACATCGTAATTATCTGGGTGAGTATTTACTGGATAAACTCACTCAGATTTGCTTCAGATTGGAAACCAGATTGGAATGTTCTATTGGCAAACCAATCAGCTAAGTCTAAAAATAAAATCATTGTTTAATGTTAATGACATATGATAAAGAATTCTATTTCTTTACATGGTTTCTTCACTAAAATATTTATATTGTTTCTCATAAAATGTCTTTTTAATAAAATCAGTAAAACCTGTGGCCATTGCTTCTTGGGCCAATGAGTTCCATAATTAATTAAAGATTGCAATTTCTTTCATTTTATAGAAGGTATAAAGCAGAAGTTGTATAAGTAGTAGTTTTTTTACTTGGAGCAAATATTTATGCTCTAGCTTATTTAAAATATTATGAACCAGTACTTAGGTTATATAGTTTCACTATTACTCAACTGGAAAACAGAATTAATGTATAAACAATTATGTCTGGTTTTTTTTTAGTTGATGGATCATTTATGGGAATAATTATTCAAAACTGAATTGAATTTGCAGGAATCAAATACCCCTTCCTTTCTTTTGAGTGGTTAAAAATGATAATGAAAATGACATTTAGCTAAAATATTCCTGATCTATCATTTTTAGTGACTTGTAAGACTGTTGATCAGCAATATTTCCCAAAATATATATCTGACATTTTAGGTCTTACATGGAGAATATCGAACTAGTTTTCATTTTTAGCTATTTGCCTAATGCACATTCTCTTCGCTTTTTTGTACACAACATGCAAACTAAAACACACATGTATATAAGACACTGAAATATATCTATGAACTGACCTTTATATTATTGCTACTATAAATACATTAATATCCACTTTTTAAAATTCACCAATAAAAGAATTAAAATTGTCTGGTAAAAGTATAGTGCATCGTAGGCTTAATGTTTCTGAATCTAAATCCAAAATATTCTATCAAAATACAATGTCTGTTTATATCAGTACTCTGAGGCAAGTCTTTATACTCCAAGTATAAACATCCCTTCTTGAAAGAAGAATTCAAAACAGTAGCATTTCTATGACATTTCTGAGAAACTGAAGTACATTTGATGCGTAACATTCCAGTGTCTGTGGAGTCTTTGATAGTTATTTCACATATGGTCAGAGAGAAGCAGATGGACTGGGTCACAGCAACAGGAAGCCAAAAAGAGTGTCTGTGTTGTTATCCAACCTAGTGAGCCAATTCTGACAGAATCTTCCCAGTGATCAGTCTATTATTGTCCAAGTTGTCTCATAAGAATTTGATTTTTGCATTTATTTGCCCTCAGATAATTCTCACGTGTGCCAGCTGATAAAAATGACCTGAAAGATGGGTAATTTTATGTATCTCCTCAAACAAAACTATCAGAACATAAAAAAAGTTTGCTTTTTAAATTTTGTTTAGTAGATCCTTAACATATTTTAAATACTTTTTATCCTATTCATGATTGTAAAAGAGGTAAACAATAAGTAAGATTCTGTACAGATACAACATTTGAAAGTGCCAAAATGGAGAACGCACCACCCTTTACTTGCCATGCTGTGATATGGAAAAAAAAGCTGTTAACTGATTAATCAGCTTAATTTAATGTAATTGAATTGGTGCTACTCTAAGGTAGGGGAAGTATTTCATAACTTGATTGGAATCTAAGAATCACCAAGAAGGACCAGTTAAGGATAATGGAAACCTGGAAATTATTCAGTGATGGCATCACTACAAAGCCCTCTTCAGTAAATCCCAAGTCTTTGCAAAGATAATACAATAAATTGATGTGCCTTTAGACCTTTTCTAGATCAGTCAGAAAGAGAATTGGCTCTTAACAAAACTCATGTCATTCTGTGACACAGCATCACTTACTACCTTATTAGCCATTTAAAAAGAGTATTGGTTCTCAACATGCTTTCTGAGCCTGAGTCATCCACGTAGTGCCAGGGGTGGAGAGAAGAGTAAAAATAAAGAGGGAAAGTAAGACTATATGATCAAAGCCACACTCCTTTTATACAGTACCTGTAGCTTTATGTCAGGGGTCGGGAACCTTTTTGAGCCATGAAAGCAAAATATTTGGAAATTTATTTCAGTAAGAGCCATATAATATAATAACTGCCTGACAGTTGGGGGATCCGCCTAAGGAGCCCCTATTTTACCCAGCACAAGGCCTCCCCCCACCCCCCTCTCTCTCTCTCGCCACAGCCGGAACTGCAAGGTAGGCGGGCGGGGAGGCCGGGAAGGGCGGCGTCCTCCCCAGAGCAAGCCCCACTGCCGCTTCCGCGGAGGAAAGCAACTCCACTGCCTTGGCAGCCACCTTCCCTCCTCAGACGGGCCTGGGTCTCTCCCGAGGGCCGAGGCTCCAGCTCAGGAGGTCAGAGGGGTCTCTGAGGCCCCCTCCCGGGGCGGCAGCCCCACCCCCCATAGGCCCCAGTGAGTGGATGTGTGAAGGCGCGTCAAGGAGCCACTCACCATCCCTCCGTTGCATCACAGCGCCCCCTCCGCTGCCGCCTCTTCTTTGTTTTGCTCCCCTCCCCCTCCCCTCATGCGCTTCTGCTTCCGCCCTCTCAACCACCACCCCCACCACACCACCACCCCAAACAGCGCTCTTCCGGCCGCACGAGGAGGGAAAAGAGCGGCTGTCCTAAAAGCGTCGCGAAAGGTCTCCTTTTTTTCCCCATTCCCCTCAAATTCTATTTGATGAGGGGAATGGTGGGGACAAGCTTTTTTCTAAGAGCCAGATGAAATACTCAAAAGAGCCACACCTAGCTCCCGAGCCATAGGTTCCCTACCCCTGCTTTATGTGGTTAAAGGCTATAATCTAGGGATCAGCATATTCCAACACATTAACAGTTACTCTCAAACAATACATATTCCACCTAATCCAGAACTTGGAAGAAAAGGCAAGTCTTGTTTAAAGAAAAACAAGATTGCAATTACTTGAATTTTCAGGAGGATACTGTTCCAGAAAGCAGGGGCCACAATGGAAATAACATTTTTTTCTGGGTCCCACAGGATGGCATTGCTTTAAAGATGCAGAATGGAACAACTTGGTGAGGCCAACTCACTGCAGGTAACTCACCATGGCCAACTCAGTGTGGCCAACTCTCCATGTAACAACTCACTGTAGAATAATTCAACAATTCAAGTATATAACATAATTTAAAACATTGTTTAAATTTTTGTCATTCATGTTTCATTTTATCCCTCCTTTTGCATCTTTTATTTAATGATTCTATCCCACAATTTCTTTGATATTAGTGTAACTGTTATCCTGCAGTGAGTTGTCCCATAGTGTGTTAGCCATGAGAAGTTGTCCCAAAGCAAGTTGTCCATAGTGAGTTGGCCATGACAAGCTGACCACAGTAAATTGGCCATGGCAAGTAGGCTGTGCCTAGTTGGCCATGCCAAGTTGTCCCAGACCCTTAAAGATGTGATCTGCAGATCAACAATTCCTTAAACAATTCTCATTATTTATTTCTATAAGTTATTTATTATTCCATTCTATTTCTTCCATATCTGCTTAGATCTCTATTATGCAACCAAAAATACACTTTTTCCCAGACTGTATAAAATTCTGAACTTTCTCTTTCTTTTAACTCCAGAGTTAACCTAAGGAATTGTTGATCTATAGATTATACATGTACTGTCAAATAAGAGATGTAAATAAGAAATGTAAATAGTTGTTTTGTAATTTATGTTTGTGTGTTCTATTTTAATGTTTTATACTTAATAAAGTTTTTCTTAAAAAAAAGATGTGATCTGCAGCACACCCCTTTTGTTGCATATTATTGGATGAGCAAAAACAATATGAAAAAGCAGTCTCTTAAATAGCCAGGCCCTAAAGCAGGGGTGTCAAACTTGATTTCATTGAGGGCCGCATCAGGGTTGTGTTTGACTTTGGAGCCCAGGATGAGAGTGGATGGGGTGGGAGTGGCCAGTTCAGTGTCACTTGTGTTGGGGGGTGAGTGCTCTGCCAGCAAAAACGAGCTCCTGAGCACCATTTTGGGCTGTGACGGCTTCCTGCAACCCTCTGCCAGCAAAAATGGAGCTTGGGAGGCCACACATGGCAGAGGCACCTCTTGCCAGTCTTTTGCTGTTTCTAGAGAAGCCTTGGGGCCAGATCTAAGCACTCCATAGTCCAGATCTGGCCTGCAGGCCTTGACTTTGACACCCCTCTCTAAAGAGTTTGAAGGTAACTACTAGTTCCTTGAATTGTAGCAATAGCAATAGTAATAGCACTTAGACTTATATATTGCTTCACAATACTTTACAGCCCTTTCTAAGAGGTTTACAGAGTCAACATATTGTCCCCAACAATCTGCATCCTCATTTTATCAACCTTGGAAGGATGGAAGGCTGAGTCAACCTTAAGCTACTCAGGTTCGAAGAAATCAAATTCCTGGTAATGAGAGCAGAGTTAGTCTGCAATACTGCATTCTAACCACTGTGTCACCACAGCTCTTCTTGTAACACATCCTGCAGCCAAGAAGGCTCCACACTCATTTGCACTACTCAGGTAACCCTGAGGACACAGAAAAATCTCGAAGTGGCCTCAACAATTCCCTAAAAGAATGCAATTGACCAGCTGTCTGTAAGGAATATACGAGGGCTATCCACAAAATAGATTACGTTTTCATCTGTAGCAAGAAGGGGCAGAGCTAGCGTGGCCATATTTGGTCTGTGCGTCCACCGCTCAGGTTCGTATCATTGCCCGTTATTTCACAGCAAACATTTGAAATGTATGTTGCAATTGAAAATCCCATAAGTTGTGAGGTGCGATCAGTGATAAAGTTTTTGTTGGCAAAAAACCATAAACCGATCGAAAGTTTTCGGCAACTGTATGAAGTGTACGGGGACAACATCATCACTGAAGGTGGAATGCGCCAATGGTGCATTAAGTTTAAAAATGGTCAAACTAACATTCATGATGAACAGCGGAACTGCGGGCAGGCGTGACTGACTGGCTCAAGTCTCAGGCGGCTGAATTTTATGACAATGGAATTACAAAGCTTGTTCACCGCTATGATAAGTGCCTCAATTTGTTTGGTGAATATGTTGAAAAGTAGTATTTAAGTGTCACTTTCAAGTGTATATAATAAATTTTTTTTCTACACTTTGGTTTTTTTTCTATCCGCAAAACGTAATCTATTTTGTGGATAACCCTCGTAAATCCTTCTATTCTCTGCCCATTCGGTCATAGCTGAAGAAGCTTTTTGGATAAGAAACAAAATGTCTTCAAAGAAAGAACAAGAAAGTCCAGTGGCCTCCTGAAAAAGCACCTTTGGGTTAACTAATGCACCTTGCCCAACAGAGGTATTAGGTAGGTATATATATTAAGCAATCTCATTCTGGTGCAATTGCAGGTTTTAAATGTTCTTCAAGGGCAACTCCATATAACACACATTGTAATACTCCACATACAAACTGATTAAGGCATAAGTGAATGCGAGAAGGGGCTTTTGGCCCAAGAAAGAACTTTCATTAATTGTGGAAGTTTTAAAGGATTATCCTGTATAGTTGATTCTGGATAGCATATTGTGGATAGAGTTATAATAATATAACTTTATCTTCTCAGCTCCCAGATTTTTCATTCATTTATAGTCTAACATAGCTGAAGAACACCACACTGACTCATAACAACAATTAAAATTGCCATATTCCAATTCAAAACCTCTTTGTAAAGAACAATAAAAAGTCAAGAAGTTGTCTAATTTTTTTGACTGAAAAAATATTAATAGTCCTGAAAAGGAGAGAATATTTGTAAACATTTCTAAAGAATATTAGAGAATATTTTTGAAATTTCAAAAGTATTCATGGATAGTTATTAGTTACATCAACCTTTGCTGGTTTTATTATTTCAGCTGTTGGAACTTATAAACTAGCATAGTTTATAAGATAAAGACAAAAGATAATGTACTTTTCCTTGAGCAGCATCATTAAAACTGAAAAGGAAAATTGTGAATACTTTTGTTTTCATGTGTTCTGTCGTGATGTCATGCTGTAGTTTTTAACTGAAGATAAAAGGAGAACCTTGATTGATGCTTGTTGGAATGTATCAATATCTGAATTCAGACTAGCTTCTTGTTTTGTTCTAGTGTTATTCATATATAAATGAGTGGGACATGAACAAGGCTAATCCAGTATAAACAGCCTGTAACAGTGAAAAGATGCTATGTCCAAGAGAGCCATCTAAGTCTTTTAATTACTTCGGCAACCGATAGATCAGTGCTTACCCCCTTGAATTCTTTTGTTAGAAGAGAATTAAAATTCATGAGCATCTATTTTCTGATTTACACCACTGCTTACTATTTTCTGCGCCAAACTTGAAGGTCTGTCAGACCATCTGTTACATAATAGTCCACAATCTTTAAAATCTGGGAGCAGAAAGAGCAAAGATGATTAAAAAAGAAAGACCACACAGCCATCTTATTTGTAAAGAAAGTAGGGCAGATAAATAATAAATTGCACTCGAAGTAGAGACCGGATTTAATTTCTGTCATCAACAACACAAACATGTTGTGTGTGTGTGGGGGGGGGGGGCAGCCAGCTACAAAACAGGAAACAAAACAAAATTAATGGCCCACCACAACACAGCAGTAGAAGTCTAAGCATCCCTTCCTGCATTTCATGATGTCATATATACCAAAACATTACGGGTTATTGTTAAGGTGTTTTTTTTTCTTCTTTTTGAGGATTACTCCAACCTAGGAAAATCTTACAATATTTGCATCAATTTCCCTTCAAACTGATACTTAGAAGGATCAGATTTCAGCTTCAAGCATCTCTGAAATATCACAATTGACTGTGCTATCTAGAGATGATGAAAACTAAAGGATAATATAAGTGCGAGATACAACTTATACATCCTGAAGGGAAAAAAGTTGAAAAATATTGATTTAAATAAAACTATTTAATACATTGTATAATATATTGCAAGCTTTCTAATTTGCCTGATCTCACCAGGGCACAGAAATAACACAAGAAAGGTGATCCCTCAAATATCCATGAAGTGTTTTATACGAAATAACCAGCATCTTGAAATGTCAGTTGATAACCAGTGCACCTGTAGAGTTATGGGGTCATATGGGCCTATTGTGGAATGCCAATCACTGTCCAAATCATGCATTTGTTTCTGAATGGTCTCTATAGCTATTTGTATGTATCTACTTTCCATAATCTAAAAATTCCCACCCAGTATGGTGAATGAAATAGATTGAGGAAGACTAACATTGGTAGTTCTGAATCAGATTCAATACCTGTTGATGATATAAAAAATGCTCACCATCTAGTCCTGTCTTGTAGCTTTTGCAAGTATATTCCACTAACTTCTTCCCATCTGTTCATCCATCCATTTTATTTGTTCCATTTCCCACAAGTGCAATATTTTCTAGCCCATCCTTTTTTTAATTTTGTATTGTATACCCAAGATACCGTCATTTTCTGCTTGCTGATCATCACTTTGTTGGAGAGCAGTCTGTCTTGCTCATGCAAAATTGATTGACTGATTCTTCTGGTAGCCCATGGTGTATTTAGTGTTTCCAAATCCATAAATCAAAGGCTTCAATTTTCTTGCTGTCACTCTTTCTCAATGTCAAATTTCACAGCAATAAATTACTATTGGAAAGTGTGCTTCTATAAACGTTTGATTTTTACTCTACTGAAATGTCTTTATTCTTCATGATTGTATCTTTATCCTTCTTCCTACTACAGTTTACTGTCCATTTTATCTATTCCTGAATTGAAAAAAAACAAATATCTTACCACCTTCACTTTTTCAAAGTTAACTTTAAATTCACTAAGCATGCAAAATATTACCTTTGTATTTCTAATTTTTTACATTAAGCCGGACTTTTTAGTTTTCATTTTTATTTCACAATAAACTTAAAGTCTTTGTTTTCAGCTAGAAAAGTATTATTGTTTACATATTTCAAATTGCCAGTATTTTGACCTCCAATTTTAACTCCAGCTGTCAACTTCTCTAGTCCCATATCTACCATTCTTACAATATGTTTGCTATATTGGGACAATATACATCCTTGCCACACTCATTACTATGAAGAACTTTGATTTCTCATACTCTGTTTAAATAACTTATAATTCATTGTAATTTTTTCAGAGTAATATTCAGGTGACACAACTATGAGCCTTAATATGTTCCTTGATATTCCAGCATGATCTGCATGGTCAAGGGCTATTCTGCATCAATGAAGCAAATTATACCTTGTATTCTTTCATTCTCTTTCTTGTTCATCTTCTGTTAGCTGTCTGATTATCTGCCTTTCCAGAAACCAATCTATCTGCATTTCCCATTCCATGTGTAGTTCTATCATTTATAAATAATAGCTTTAATTTAACATGAAATATACCAGAAGGAGGAGAAGGAGGAGGAGGAGGAGGAGAAGAAGAAATATCTCACTGAAGAAAGGACTTTTTAGCAATAACACCAGTCCTTTGACTTACAGTATATACCACTTCACAGTGGAATATTACAGCTGTCTCTAAGAGGTTTACAGAGTCAGCATACTGCCGCCAGCAATCTGAGTCCTCATTTTACGACCTCGGAAGGATGGAAGGCTGAGTCAATCTTGAGTCAGTCAGGATCAAACTCCTGGCAATCGGCAGAATTAGCCTGCAATACTGCATTCTAACCACTGCGCCACCATGGATGTTTTAGTTTCTGAAATAAGTTTGGGTTTTTAGATACAAATTCCTTTCAAACACCCTTTGAAAAGAGTGTTCTCTGTAAAGTAGACATCGTGACCCTATTACTATGTGTAATAGTATAATGATGAAGATGAATAAATTATTTATTAAAAAAACATTCTGAATCATGACTGTTATTCTTGTACACCTAAACTAACCCTACCATTAGGATAAATAAATCGGTGATCTCAGGTAATGGATATAACTGGGCAACACTAAAATGTATATCTCAAATGGAAGATGCTCTCCAAGTCCCTGAGTGGCCACCAAACTGCTGTGATGGATACTGGTTTGGTATCTCAGAAGAACTGAATTACTAGTAGCTATGACGAATAATCACTGGACAAATATCTTGAAATGCGTTTTTGGTGCTATTGCAATTTTTCCAGTTTAATGTTGTGATATATTAAATCCTGTAGCAGACATTTGAACTTTAGGTAGAGCATTTTGCTCTCCTGATGAAAACATTTGCATTTGTTCTCCTGCATTAAAACTGGCTTTCTTTAGAAATGTACAATACAAGAGCATACTCCCTTGGTTGACATCCCAAATGGGGTTGAAATGCATAAAAAGAAATTTGAACTTTGTTTTGTCAGATCTTTTTGTGTTTTCCAGGTACATAATACTCAGTGATGTCCACGCAAATTACTTTGGTTTGCTTTTCTGTTTACACAAACAGAAAAAACTCTGTGCTATGATCTCCATATGCCTCTTTGTTCAAATTTCATTCAGAGAGGAAGAAGATAAAGGGATATGTTAAGGGATATGTTGTTCTTCTAAAGTACCTTTCTTCTGGTTTCTCTCTCTTGTCTTTTCAACCCATGTTTAGTTTTCATCAAAGAACAAGCCCACAATTAGTAAAGGAAAGGAAGGAGAGAGAAAAGGGTATGTTGACTGAAAATACACAGGCACAATTAACTCAAAATTGCTTGGTTCATTGTCATTGAAGGTGGTTAAGTGATTTTTGTTTTTTTCATAGAAAAATAAGTGTGTGGGGAGGGGAAAATATTGCATTATAGAAATTATAAAATTTGATCCCTTCCTTCCATTACTCAGGAGAGCATTCACTAAAGAAAACCTAAATACAGGATGTAATGCAATTGTTTTCAGTTTATTAATTGATCACACACACACACACAATCGTAGAAAAATGAATTTTAAAAGCTGAATAAAAATAAATAGCAAACACATTAACTTCCCTGGCATGGACTATTGTCCCAGCATATGACCAATAAATTTGAAATTGAATTGAATTGAATTGAAAATTGAAATTGAATTGCATATGAGTAAATAGAATTGGTAGGGATGCCCTTTACACCTGGAGCCATTTCAATCATTGCTGAACTGCACTCAGGTGACTCACAGCATACATAGTATTTTAATGTTTAAAGTTCAATGTTTAACATAGCTTTAAAATAAGAGGAAAAATAGCAAAGTCAAGAAGGGCTGCACTGCTGAAGAGAACTCATCCTATGGAAGAACATCTTCATTAGCCCAACTTAGACATTAGGAGAAATTGAGAACTAGACAAACTTAGACTGTTTGTTTTTGTTACAGCCCAGGTTGGAATACTGAAAAAGAAAGCACGCTAACATGTGTTCTGGGCCCTAGCCTAATATAGGAAAAGAAATTAACTTGCACACTCTTCTCACCCCACACAAGCCATCACTGGCGGTACCAGGGACAACTCCTCAGTGATCTGATATAAATGAAATTGTCTTGAGCTGCAGCGTTGCCTCTTGTGCTTTGTATCCAAGAGGAATGAGAGGTCAGAAGGAGAAAGGCATAAAGTAGGGAGCTAACCATTTCAGCAGAAGCAGCCCATTTTTGTGAAGTCTGCCTTGTAGACCATTGCGGGCAACCTGCCCAGTGGTGGAATTTAATTTTTTTATTATCAGTTCTGTGGGCGTGGCTTCATAGGCGTGGCTGAGGGGGGTCATGTGACTGGGTGGGCAGTTTCTGTAAGCAGGCAATAAAGATTAGGCTAGAAACAACACCAGAATGTTT
>JAEANM010002408.1:0-24636 GCA_017656035.1 Myanophis thanlyinensis | reverse complement strand
GAGTTTTCCAACGTGCGTTAAAGACCCATTTCTTCCAACTAGCCGGCCTGGCCTGACACCTTGGGGTATTTTAATTTGGATAAACTTTTTAGAATTAATTTAATTTTAATAGTAGTTTTTTTTAAAAAAAAAACAGCAAATTTAATGATTTTATATTGGTTTTTAAACTTTGTTATGTATTTTGTTTTTATCTGCTGTGAACCGCCCTGAGTCCTTAGGGAGATGGGGCAGTATATAAATATGAATAAATAAATAATAAATCCAGCTACAATATATTTTTTTAAAAAAATTGGCCATTGTGGGCTTTGAATATAAAGTCCTTTACATCCATATCATAAACTTTACAGTTACATTGGTCCACCTTCTGATGAACTTTTCAAAGCATTTGCACTTTTTACATTAATAGCATAAAGATTATCCACCAAATATAGTAATGGCATCTAATTGGATAAAATTAAATGGCATGATTCCTGCAAAAGGGATAATATATTATCAATGCCTTTGCCATCCTGTTGCCTACTAGAAGTGTTGGACTATGACTTTGTGCTGGAACTTCTAGGAAAGATTAATCTTAACTAGAATCCAGTGCTATGCAGTTATATGAGAGTGCAAAAGATTTGAAGAGCCAAATTTAGTTTGTGGCAAGTGCATCAGATTAATTTCATCTCTTATAACACATAAACCACTTTCTCAGAATAGTCCATAGTTCAGCCCACTTCTGGAATGTGGTCTTTACTATGCCAAACAAAATCTTTTGTGCTTCAATAGCACTAAAGAAAGTTGATTTTAACTAATGCCACCTCAGGTGAGAGAAAAGGCTTCAGAAGTAAATGAATAAATTCTTTGGAAAGGATTCTTTAAAAAAAGGAGTACAGGTAGTCTTCGACTTACAAGAGTTCATTTAGTGACCACTCAAAGTTGTAATGGACTGAAAATAGTGACTTAGGACCATTTTTCACACTTAGGACTGCAGCATCCTGATGGTCACATGATTTACATTCAGATGCTTGACAACTGGTTCATATTTATGACTGTTGCAGTGTCCCAGGGTCATGTGATCTCCTTTTGTAACCTTTTGACAAACAAAATCAATGGGGAACCCAAATTCACTTAACGACCATGTTACAAATTTAACAACTGTAGTGATTCACTTAACAAAATGTGGCAAGAAAAGTTGTAAAATGGGACAAATTCACTTAACATATTTTTGACTTAGCATAAATTTTTGGCTTAAGTGTGATTGTAATTAGGACTAACTGTACATTATACTTTTGAGAAAGAAAATGCATCTGCTAATCATCTTCTGTATTGGTTTATAAGGCTTCAGCTTGGCACAGAGACCATTTGGAGCCACTTACGTTTGGAGCAGCATTATCCACACCCTTCAGACCCAAGTTGAAGTGAAAAAACGACGTCAGAATCTTAAATGTTATAATGACTGTTTTATTGGCTCCGATGCAGTGGATGTTGTCTACGCCCATCTTCTCCAAAACAAATATTTTGGTGACACAGATATTAATCGGAGTAAAGTTGTACGAGTATGCCAGGCATTGATGGATTACAAGGTGTTCGAGGCTATTTCAACCAAAGTCTTTGGAAAAGACAAGCGATCTATGTTTGAGGATAGCAGCTGCAGCCTCTACAGATTCTCAAATACAAAGAATCAAGTGGAGAGCCCCTGTGGAAAACAGCATGGCCATTTTATACAACAAAGGTCTGTGTGAGAATGCTCAAGATGAAATATTAAAAAATTAGAGGAAGTTACATTTTTTCTGGTTGGCTGCATCTTCCTAACTTCTATGCCCTCCTGGTTGTATGGTAGTACAAATCTCAAAAGCAAAGTGAGCATGGGTGTGTTGGAATTAAAAGAGCTGTTTGGCAGAACGTCTAGAACGGGGTGGGCAACTATGGTTCCTTTACAACCTGTGGACTTCAACTCCCAGAATTCCTAGGCCAGCCACAGGTTGTAAAGGGGTCATAGTAGCCCACCCCAATCTAGAAAATCCTAAATGGTAGAAATATATATTAAAAAATTGCATCTTGTTATGTGTCTAGAAGTAACAATGTAAGGACTAGTGCAGTATTTCTATGAAGTGTGTTTCATAGCTGGAGAGGCAGCTCCAAAAAGACCATAGCTCTGGTGCCACTAATCTGACTTCAGAAAGGAGAGACACCAATAAACGTGTTTCCAAGGAATCTCTTTGGCTGGCTACAGCAGCATTAAACATTAATAACATAACCATAAAGCTACCTGACTTAGCAAAGTAAACCAAGATTGTAATTTGATATTAGCAAGCTAATTTATGAGCATTGGCAGGTGGCACTGGATTTGGATCTTGTATCATTAAACAAAGTCCATCACAATCTAAGTCCATCACACACTAAGTATCTTTAGTCAAATTGCTGTTTTAACTCCAGTTGTCTGTCTGTATATTGAAAATAACTAACTAGTTAAGTGACAGACATGATGCTTAACGGTGAAGAAGCTTGCAAACTATTTTGCACAATATAAATGTTGGCAATAATGATATAATCTATTAACAATTTATTCTTGGGAAATGAACGTGTTAGTGATCAGAATGACCACTATGGATAATGAACCATAGGAGAGCCAGTTTGGTCTAGAGCAGGAAGGTCAAACTGGCTGTCTGAAGGATGGATGAGTCACGTGTACGCCACGCCCATCTGAGCTCCATGAAGGGAGAAAACATCATGAAACACTGTGACAGCGACATGACATCATGAGTTTCACACCTATGGTCTAGAGCAGGGGTGGGCAATTGTGGCTCTGTTATGACTTGTGAACTTCCAAATCCCAGAATCCCTGGGTAAGACAACCTAAATAAAATGGAAAAAGGAACCCTTACACTTCAAAATGTTTCCTCCATTTTATTTAGTTTAGCTTTCCCAGGGATTCTGGGATTTGAAGTCCACAAGCCATAAAAGTGCCACAATTGCCCACCCCTGGTTTAGAGGTTATGACACAAGGCTTGAGTTATTTGTAAAAAAGGTGGGATACAAATAAATAAATATACATATGTAGAATTGTTTGTTTAATAGAAGTATCCATGTGATGATCTAAGGTAAAGTGGATTAATTATAAAGAGACAGTTTGGCAGTGTAGTTAAGGCAACAGATTAGAAATTGGGTGAACAAGAGTTATAGTTCCACCTTAGGCACAAATTCAGCTGCATGACTTCAGGCTAGTCACTTTCTGTCAACCTTAGAAAAGAGGCATTGGTAAATCACTTCTGAAAAGCCTTGCCAAGAATACTGCAGAGTTCTATCTAGGCATCTCCAAGAATTGGACATGGTTGAATGTAATTAAAAATGCACAAAAATATTTTAGGGAAGCATATATGTACATATCCATTGGAGTTATAGTACAGAAGTTCAGTGTTTGTGTATGAAAACAAAATCTAAATTTTGCTATCAGTACTGATACTTGTATCTTCCATTCCTATTTTTTTAACTACAGACAGGAAAACAGATTATTACTTGGTACAGCATCAATGAGATCAGAAAGTTTGGAGGATTTCTTAGAAAACCTGAGTCTAAAACCTGTTAATTCTCCTCAAGTAAATTCATCCCCACGTTTGTCTCGTCAAGGTAAGGAAGATAGACATCAAACTATCTGCAGCAAAACTTTTCTATTTCTTAAATTGGAGGCAAGTAGAAAATTAATCTCTCTATAATCATGCCCATTATAAAATGCAGATCTCCAAGCAAAAGAATATGTGGTGTGGAGTATTTGCTTGAATTTTTCACATCTGCTAATTTTCTCAAAAGCCTGACAACTCAAATATCTCTCCTGTGCTATGGAATCACATCATAGTTATCTTAGATAGTATGAATCTATAACACATTATAAAAAAACCCCAGGTGATACCTGAGAATAATGACAACTTAGATCACTAGTGAACAACCTGCAGTTCTTGATGTAATCTGGAAACAATTCAGAGAGTGCATAAAACAGTATGTTCATGCTAGAGATGGGAAAGGGAGAGTGATTTCTCAGATTGTAGTCTCAGTTCCTCAATAAAACCAAATATTTCCATTCCTGCTAAAGACATTCATGTCTCTTTCCCCAGTGCTTGCTGCTGCTTTCCCTTTTTCAGTTTTTTTTAAACTAGAGACACAAGTTTTTGAAGAAACAAGGAATTTACTACTGTGGCCTTGTCTCTTACTCTGTGCCTGACTTGTGGCTCAGTTATCAAACCACTTACAGACCAGCAGTACAAGTAGTTCATTCTTCTCAAGCCATAGCTGGTTTAAACAAGATGATTGCAACATGTGGCTGCCATGTTCTTTCAATCTGCTTCTTGAACAAGAACAAAATCTGATACTAACTTAGTAGCTAGTTCTGTCGTTGTTTTTGTGTGTCTAGCTTTGCAGATTGCTCCGAAAAAATGTAGAAAACCCCAAACAAGTTCTTTGTTTAGTATTTCAAGTTAAGGGTGTCATTGTTCTAGCTGGAAAAATGTTAACAAGGGTTTCTTTCTTTTATGCATCCTTATTAACATGATTTACGTGATTGGTTTTCCCATCTAGTAAAGATCTGTGGCAATTCAAACAGGAAAGAATGTAAAGCATTTTGGATACATTGAAGTCCTTACTGTTTGCTGCATAAATCTCTATTGGTTATCTTCTTTTTTTATTCTGAAGTACTCTCGTCCCTGATAGTAAAGCAGGAGGAATAAATTATTTTAATGTTCTCTGCAGAAGAAGAGTCAGTTACACACAAGCAAAGACTGCAATGTTGGATTACATTTCTTGATCATCATATGTTTGTTAATAATCTCACTATTTGGTTTGTGCCCTTCATTTTTCCTAGTCGTTAATGAAGTCTGGAGAGAACAAACTATTGCCCGTCTCTTGCAGCTAATAGATCTTCCATTGCTTGATTCTTTACTTAAATACCACAATATTGGATCCCAATTTTCACAAACAAAGCAGGAACCTGAACGTGGCATCACAAACAACTATCTTGACCGAGAAATTCTGAAAGCTTTTGGTGATGCTCAGTAAGTATTTATGTATGTGTATATATTATATATATGTACGAGTAGGAAGGCAAAAAAACTTATCAGCAAATTTTATTTGCCTTCCTTAAATGTTTTTTTCAAGCAGCAAAGGAAGAGAATCAAGTATAGAGTAGACACGGGCACACCTTTTGTGATTTGAGGCCACATTTTTAATTTTGGAAAGTTTCAAAGGGGCAATAAGAGATCCCTGGTCTTCTATGGCCTCTGAGGGAAATGGAACTGAATTAAGAGAATTATAATTCTCCCCTTTAGAAAATTCACCAATAGGAAAAATCCACTGATTGGGAGATATGTTTATGAGTGATGAAAACATTAGTGTCTAGGCACTCATTTTGTCCCAGCCGGTACAGAAAGCTGAACGTATTGGCCTCTCTGTCCCACCTCCGCATATTGCAGAGGTCTTGTGGGCCATATGTGGAGTACAAGTTTCTCACTCCTGATTTGGTTTCTCCTTCCCTGTGTCATAATCTCTGCCCAAATGTGCCATGCTCAGCAGTTGCTTTATCTTCATTAAGCAGAGATCCTTTCATCGCTGTTCCTTTGGCCCTTATATGTTCTCTTGACTTCCAGTGGGACTTATTCATAACAAAATGTTATCTGTGGTAGAGCCCAACTTACTATAGTCAATAGAACATTCTAGGATTTATCTTTTTCTAGGGCAGATGAATGGCTGTCAGCAGCAATTGACTGTTTGGAGTATCTCCCAGATGCGATGGTGGTCGAAGTAAGCCGCAGTTTACCTGATCGGCCTGACAAAGTGCATGTGGGGAAACTATTGTTGTTTGATACTATTGGGAAGTATTACAGCCAAAAAAAGGAACCATTGCTAAACCATGTACCTGAAATCCACCTGGGAATTGCTGAGTTGCTAGGTAAGTGAATGTATTTAACGCACGTTGTAAAAAGCAAAGTGCTTTGTCATACAAATTTGTAATGCATTCCCCCTCCTCTCTGTTGGTCAAATGGGGCCATCCAGAGAAAAGCAAGTATCCATGGGATCTCCAGCACACTGCTTTGATTTCGAAAAGATGGGAATGCACAAGGGTTTATTTATAAAGACAACAGGAGAGACCTAAATACAAGCTGTTACTCTTTTTAAAATACCCTATGATGTGATGGAAGTAAAGATGACAGCCAGTTTGGTCTAGTGAGCAAGATACCGGGCTAGAACTCAGGAATTTGTGAGTTCTATTCCCTCTTTAGGCATGAGAACTGGCTGGGCAAACTTAGGCCAGTCATTTCCTCTCGGCCCAACTCATCACACAGGATTGTTGTTGTTGCAGGGAAAACAGGAGCAGGACGGATATGCTCACCACTTCGAGTTACCAATAATAAAATAAAAAATAAAATGAGATAAAAGGTCAGATGTGCATTTAAAATGTATCCATTCGGTTTCAACAAATCAATTCTGTCTTGCTTCATGCCCACCTATTGTATAAAACCATGCTTTGTTTTACCGTAGTTTTTTAAGTAAACTAGTGGCCATATTACATAGCATGCTAAATTCTAATCTATGATGTAGAAACCTGACTTTATAGCTAAGCCAAAATCAAGAAACAATGATGAATTATCAGAGTGTGAAATCTGTTCTCTGTGGGGACAGTGATAAGTAGTGAATATGAACTATATCTGCCAGTTTTTCCAATGTGCATCATTGCAGGATATATTCTCCAGCCAATGCAGTGATGTAATCCATATGTCTATGGAGATTCTCAGTCATCCAAGTCACAAAGATTGGCCCAAAGATGCTTTTCAAAAGGCAACTGGACTTTCTTGTTTTTCTTTTTCCTTTGAAGACATTTCACTTCTCATCCAAGAAGCTTCTTTGATTAACAGTGAAAAGTATCTTTGGGATGTAACTTTTAGCTTTACCCATATCATTGTAGAGCCCTCTGTAACAAACAGAAGATCAGTGACATTTGTATATGCACAGGTAGTTCCCAACTTACAGCTATTTGTTTAACAATTGTTTGAAGTTAAAATGAAGCTGAAAAAAGTGACTTACAATGAATCCTCATACTTACAACTGTCTCAGCATTCCCCACAATTACGTGATCAAAATTCAAGCCCTTGGCAACTGACATGTATTTACAATGGCTGCAGAGTCCTGGGGTCACATGATTTATATTTGTGACCTTTACATGGCTTTTGACAAGCAACGTGATTGGGGGAAAAAAGGATTTCTTGAACCATCCCATGAGGTTTGATAAAGGGACCATTTTCTGAAATATATATGACCTTAAGCATATTATTTCAGTAAGAAATTTGAAGTAAATTCTGGTGCAGATCATGAAAAAAATGAATATTGATTTAACCAGTTTGATCTAAATTTATATTTCACATTCTTATATAGTTTATAAGACGGAAATGACAAACCATGCATATGTTCATCAATCAGTATTTAAATAAAAATGCAATATAACAATTTGGTTTCATTTTCCTTCCAGTTAATGGAAAAACTGATCAGGCTTTGGAAGCCATTCAGCTCTATTTAAAATTATTGGATAGCCCGGTAAGAGAGGAATTCAGGAAACTGCTTTACTTCATGGCTGTGATAGCTCAGAATTCTGAACTTAAGCTACAAAGTGAGGCAAGTACTTCATGTGTGAAGCCTCTTTATGCTCTTTGGTGACATAGGGATGTGGATAGAAAACTTGTGGACCTTCAGATGTGCTAAACTACAGCTGCCAACAACCTAATCTACAGCAATCAATATGGTAATTCAGGAACACCAGGAAGGCTTCGGGTTCCTGAATCCTGTGTTAGACAGTGGATCCTTCCAGTGTCAATGATTAGTAGCTGAAATCAAAGACTACAGTGGTACCTCAGTACATGTCATTAATTTGTTCCAGAAGGTGCAAGGAGTACTAAAAAAGGACAAATCCCAAACAAATCATGTGATTTACCATGTGACCCTTTGTTTTGGCCAGGAATAACTTTCTGTCTGCACCTTTTCCTATGTCAGCAACATTCCCTAGCATGGCTGACTTCCTGTCCACCCTCAGTGGCCATTCTCCTCCTTTTGTAGCAACCTCAGCACGGCTGACTTCCTGTCCTCTGCAGCACATCCCCTTCTTCCCATCCCCTTCTTCCTATCAAGTACTAAATAAACGCTGAGTACTGGGACAACATTTTCACATCAAAATGTGTTGAGTGCTAAATTTGATGAGTTTTGAAGCAATTGACTATTGAGGTACCACTGTATATAGGAAAAGATCATAATTATACTTCCGGCAGCATCACTTCCCCTGAGAAGAGGAACAGTGAAGTGAGAAGGTGACCTCAGCATGGATTTCTACACCAGGATTATGAACTTCTAATATTGCCCCAGAAAAACATCACAATAAGCTGGTTGATGTAGTTTAGCACTGGACCATGGGAAGAATGCAAAGCATGCTTGCATATAGGTTGCCCTGAAATAAATCAATCTCATCTGCATAATGTTTGAAATTGCTTGCACTTATATAATGATGGTTGACTGCCCTTTTTTATAAGATGACCAATTTACTAAGACTAAAAGGCATACATTTGAAAACTCTTGAGTAGATGCTGTAATTATAGGTATAGGAAATGAAGTGGATCTAGCAGAACAAACTTTTAATGGTTCTTCTCCTCCTTCCGGTTTATAGAGTGAAAACAGGATGGTTGTGAAAAGAATGTTCTCCAAAGCAATAATCAGCAATAAAACATTATCTAAAGGAAAAACAGATCTTTTGATTTTATTTCTAGTGGACTATCAGAAAGATGTTTTAAAGGTAGGTATCCACAAGCCATTCTCTCCACACTATTATGCACAATCTATTCCATTCTTAATAACTAATATTTTATTTTGTTCAAGATTTCAGGGACGCTACATAAAATGGTCAGCGATAAACTTTTGGCTATACAGAGGGGCACAGATTCCAGTCTGAATATTGGTAAACTTTATTTTCATAAGCTTTAGTCACGTTAATAATAAACTTTAGAGTGAGCTGCTCTGGGCATAGTCCACTATGAAAATGAAGCTGCCAAATAAGCCATTCTAGAAAAATCTGGTCTTTGGCAGGAAGAGTGACATTAAAAGTAAATAAATTTATCAATATGGGCTATGAAAAACTTTACATGGTGTTTTCAACCTATTCAGAATAAGTACTGAATATCTTAGTGCTTACCATTTTTTTAATACTAAACATCCTAAACATGATGGAAAGAGAGTTGGGATTAGTTTGGCAACTTGATCCCTTTGAATCTTAAGTACATTTAAGCAAGACATCCTCCAGCTTTATCCCCAAAATTGAAATTTACAGGATCACTCTATAAATTATAAATTGAGAAATATTGTGAAAACATTTAAGAAAACCATTATAAATAGCTAAAATGTCCATAATATTTTTAATAATTTTATTCTTCAGGATATAGTTTTTGCCAGAGGCTTGATGAATGTGAATATCATTTCAGTGCCAAAAAAACTACAAAAAAAGAACTGGTATCTTTACTGAAAACTATTGATGAAGACTCCAGTCTCTCCACCAAGGAACGCAAGAAGTTGCTAGATCAATTCTATACGAGTAATCCAACTATCTTTTTGCAGTATTTTGGTGAGAGAGATGCTCCTGTGTGTAATGGTAGACTTGACTTCTAAAAGTATGTACTGTGTATCTTTATAAAGTTGTTTTTTATTGTACTTAAAAGTGTTATGTAAATAGGGGTGAACTCCACCTGTAAAACTGCTATTTAAAAACAATAAAACCTATTGATTCATATACAAAACAGTGAGAAAACAGTATTTCTCCTACATCATCAGAATACATCATCAAAAGCTGAAAGCAAGTATCTTTTGACCTCCTTGGCAAACATAAGCCCTTTGAGAATGCAGTTCAGAGAAAAGAAATATAATTGAATTGCTTTTAGCTGTAGTATATGATGTTCTTACAGTCACATGACACCTGGCCTTGTATTTTGCTTCTGGCAGTATTCCAGTAGCACGCTGAAGTACAATTGGCACTCATTGCAGAAATGGTCAGGTGAGTGGTTGATCAGTACCACACAACACACCAGGTCAAAATAAGTAGTCATTCCTTGTATTTGAAAGCCAAATGACTGAAAGAAAAGCCATTTATAACCGATTAAAACTGATGAACCTTTGTAACTTTGTTTACAACCCGGCAGATGAAAGTCTGGAATTAACACCATAAACACTTTTTAAACATAATCTATGCAATACATAGACAAATCTGTTTTAGTTTGGCAAACAAAGCCTTTAGGTTCATTCTCTAATTAAAGAGTAGTTGTAAATCACCCTTGGTGCTATACAAGTAGTTCTGCCCTTATATGGAGGAAAACAATTGTATCAGTGTGGGAAGATTAATGTTGAATAAAAGGAAGTTAAGCCAAATGAAAGTGAAGGTTTCCAATATATCCTGTGAAAGTTGCTCCATTCCAGGAAACTTCTATGCTCAAATCTCTTTATATTCTCAATGTGCCGTGGTGGTGCAATAGTTAGAATGCAGGCTAATTCTGATGATTGCCTATTGCCAGCAGTTTGCAGTTTGATGGCTCAAGGTTGATTCAGTCTTCCATCCTTCTGAGGTGATTGTTGTGGGCAATATGCTGACTCTGTAAAACACTTAGGGCTGTAAAGCACTGTGAAGGGGTATATACTGTAAGTCTAAGTGCTATTGCTATTATCTCATTTCATAATATAATGCCTCTAAATTACAAATACTTATTCAGTAGCAATTGAACTCAAATACTTAACCACACTGGTCTCCTGTATTAAATCAGATTTTAATTTGAAAATACTTGTCTCTTTTTCTGAGTTCTCACTAGCTTCACATTATCTGGCAGGATATATCTGTTTTGAAATAATGCTAAGGCTGGTACTTGGCATTATAGGTTTAGAAGATTGCTTTCAAATATTTTGTATGAAGCAAGAAATTTGAAACTAAAAATAAATAAGCAAGATGCATATTTTGTTCTTTTTCTACTTTTGAATTAAACTGGATGAGGAAATCACAGATTGACAATCTAGCTGAATCCTTCACTTGTTTCAGTTGTTTTGGTATTTCTATACCATATTGCAAGTATATGCCAATTACTCAAAAGCATTTCCTTCAGGAAGAAAATTGACAGGTTTATATGATCATAGTAGCATATTATAATGAGAGAACCATAGGCAGGTGTTGCTTACCTAAAATATATAAAACACCTGCTTCCAAAAAGAATATGAAATGCTAATTACAACTACAACTTGAATTCAGTGATCTGGATTCAAAAAGAAATTTGGAATTTTGAGCACAACATCTTGTACTTGTTGCCATAACCTTAAAACTATATTTTCCTGGTTGCATGTCCTCCTCCTCCAATCTCAGGAAAATGCACTCTTTCTCAATGGTTGCCAGAAATGTTAAATGAAGTGTGAGAAATAAAGGGATTACTATTTTTTCTAGATATCACTATTTCAAACCCAAGTTTGAAAACTAAAAACCTTACAAGAATATTAAACCACTGAAAATAATTGTGCCATTTTTTTTCTCACCCAGTTACAAATATTTACAAACATTACAACATACCTGGTACATTTCTATTCATGAATGTGTAGCTTTGATTTAGAGCATAAATATTGTCCGTTATGTTGTTTTTATGGGCAGGTAAACCATCACTTCAGGGATTTACAGACTACAGGCATTCTCCATGTTTTCTTTTGAGTGGCCCCCAAGTCATTGCTGCCTAGAGAAACAAAACAACAGAGTTGGAAGTGACCTTGAAGGTCTTCTAGTCGAACCCCTACTTGAGCAGAAAACCCTATACCATTTCAGACAATTGGTTATCCAATCACTTCTTAAAAATCTCCACCCACAACTTCTGGAAACAACTTGTTCCACTGGTTAATTGTTTGAACTCTCAGGAAATCTCTTCTTAGTTCTAGATTGGTTCTCTCCTTGGTTAATTTCCACCCACTGCTTCTTGTCCTGCCTTCAGATGCTTTGGAGAATAACTTGATTCTCTCTTCTTTGTGGCAGCCCCTGAGATATTAGAACACTGTTATCATGTCAGCGCTGGTCCTTCTTTTCATTAAACTAGACATATTCAATTCCTGTAACTGTTCATTTGACCTGTTAATTTTCTAAAGACTGTTTTAATTTTGTTACATGTCCTCAAGCCTCAAGTGAGTACTGTGACTTTTAATATCAACGCCACACTTTCTTCAGATCTCAAATACTTTTAAAAGACATCTCCTGAACATGAAGTTTGCCCATATCTGCTCAGTCATTTGTATTTGTGATAATTTTATACTGGCAAATAGAGGAGTTCTCCTACAATTCTGTTGCCCAAAATACTTCTATCTCATCAGAAAAAGTGATGCATTTCAAGTACATATTTCTAAATATAAAGTATGTTGTATCACTGAGCCACAGCCATTCTGATGTGTGGTGTGTGATATGATCTTGTATTGAACGGAGAGATAAGTGGCATATAAATTTAATAGTAATAAGGCATACATGGATGGTAGCATCATGACAATGCCATGCAGTGGCCAACTGGTGTAATGTTCAGGTGTAATTTGAAGAAAGTTTATGTTGGTATAAATCAGGAGCATCAAATTTGATTTCATTGAGGGTAACATCTGGGTTGTGTTTAACCTTGGGGGCCGGGGGGGGGGGGCATGGCCAGCTTGACATCACTTGTGTTGGAGGTGCCTGTGGTGGCCTGAGTGCTCTGCCAGCAAAAATGGGCTCCCAAGCTCCAATTCCAAAATGGAGCTTGGGAGCCTGTTTTTGCTGGCAGAGGCACCGCAGACTGATACTTTGCTGTTTCCAGGGCGGCCCTATGGGTGAGATCTAAGCACCCCGTGGGCTGGATCTGTCCCCTCGGGTCTTGAGTTTGACACTCCTGGTATAAATGAATAATCAAGGAGTTTCTTCCTTCTTCCTATATGTAAGCATTTACTGATTAAGATAGTTCACAATCAGCAATTTTCACTGAAATGGCACAAGAAGGATGGCAATGTAAAAGAACACACTTTCCATATTGCATTTCCAAATGGAAGATAAGTTAGTTATTCTTGGCAGCGAGGCATAGGAGTTGAATGTTTAATTCTATTAACTTAAAAATGCCATAGTGATAAAAACATAGCATTAAAAAAGGAAAAGTGCAATTTTTATCATTGTATCCTAGCTGCATCATATTATATACGTAGAGTAGTATAGCAGGTTTGAGCTTGAATGTCTTATTCCCTGAAGGTTAACTCTTAGATAATAGCTATAAATAAGAGCTAGGAAAACATTTCCGCTTTCTCCTTATTAGAACCATGGGGAGCAACACTGCAGAACACCACAGGCCTACAACACAACTGCAACTGTTCAGATGTAGCCATCAAAGCAATAATCCAATTATATTGCCTAGTGTGATTGGACACACAAGGAATTTGTCTTCGGTGCATACACTGAGATCATATGCACGAAAGACAAATTCCTTGTGTATCCAATCACATTTGGCCAATAAAGAATTCTGTTCTATTCTAGTATGCTACCTACATTACTGCACCTAAGTCTTGCTAAGTGCAGAGGATGGACTGAGTCTAAGAGTGTACAGTTTTTGCCAGCAGATATTTCCACAGAAGCTTCTAAAAAAAAAACAACCATACATTTTTCTCCATTGGAATGTAATAAAAAGGTCAATGGTGATAACTTGACCAGCCACTGTTTAAGGGGGACTAAAATGGTATTTTTCTAATGTCAGTTATTTCCTCATTCCTTATCCCTATTCTGTTACTTTATTGTTTCAACTTATCCATGTATATGTTTTTTACTTATTTAACCTGTTCTGTATGCATTTTATTTAAAGAAAATAGTTCTGATCATGAATAAATATCTTTCTACCAGTATGTTTGGGATGTGCAATTCTCTTCCATGAAACATTATAAATTGAGGGCGATTAACCCGAAACCATGCAGTAAGCTTCCTCTTTAATGAAGTTTTATTAATAAGCCTGTTCCAAGAATTCTTGCCATATTCGGTTTGTTAAGCTCACTGGACAACCTGGTTGCTGCATAATGAGAACAATTAACCTGTGGAACGGCTTGCCTTCAGAACTTGTAGAGGTTTTTAAAGAGATCAAACAGCCATTTGTCCAAAATGGTATAGGGTCTCCTGTTTGGGCAGGGGGGTTGAACTAGAAGCTCTCCAAGGTCCTTCCAATGCTATGTTCTGTATAATCTCATTTAACCTCATATTAACAGCAATTTTTTGTCCTATGACCAGTCTTTGGGACTGGGAAGTTGCCCAATGTTACGATTGGCAATTTCTGAGATCTATGTGGTCATACATGTTTTTTTCCCCCACTAATCACATGACCAAACAAGATCTGGTGACTTTGCAGCTGGCACAGATGAACGCATCATCCGTACCAAGCTCCCTGAACTACACTCCATCTGCAACAAATGATGCTGGACTACAGCCATGAAGATAGTGAAGGACCCCAGCCATCCCAATAATGGACTGTTCACTATGATGCGGACAAGAAAGCGCTTCCGCTTCCTGAAAGCCAACACAGGGAGACTAAGGAGAAACTTCTTCCCACAGGCAATCCGGCCCTAAACCATAACAACTCAGGACTCAACAGGACTTCCCATAAACCACCTCATCCCCTAACTTTTCTCCTATCCTATCTAGACTATTCTCTTGCTCTACTATGGTTGTGAGTGGTCGCATACGTATTTCACTGCATATCGTACCATGTATGACTGTATGTGACAAAAAATTTGATTTGACAATTCCCCCCCCCCCCCCTTCCTGCTGCACGGAGGACCAGAGAAATGAACCTCTTGTAGCTCCTGTTGCTTCTTTCATTGCTCTTGCCATGAGGACTGGAGTACTATGATTTCTTTTCTTTTTCATAATAGTACTTACACAGGAAGTCCTCAATTTATGAGCACAATGGAACCCAACATTTCCATAGCTAAGCAAGGCTGTTGTTAAGTGAGTCACACCCCATTTCATGACCTCATTTTGCCTTCATTGTTAAGCAAATAATTAGAGTTAAGTGAATCATGTGATGATTAAGCAAATGTGCCTTCCCCCATTGACTTTGCTAGTCAGATGTTCCCTAGCAGGGTTGCAAATGACAGTCCCAGGGCACAGGGATGCTGCAACCATTGTAAATACATGCCCACAAATGGTTGTAAATGGAAGTTTACCTTTATTTTACAAAGATAAATGTGTTTTTTTCATTGCTGTGTTTGTTTGCATTTGCCTTGGAATTGCTTGCAGAAATATTAGCATCTATAGAAAGAACATGTAAAGTTCCTTTTCATTCTAGTATACTGTGTTTGTTTGCATGTGTTTTATATTTATTCATCTCTTCTTAGCATTTACCAATAATCTGCTTCACAGGATCATTAATAGAATGAGCAACGCCTTTATGCTGGATCAATAAATCAGAATTGAGCTGGAAGGGACCTTGGTGGTCTTGTAGATCAACCCCTATAGCCTATACACTATATCAAGAGACCCTATACCCATGGTGGCGAACCTATGGCACGGGTGGCACAGGTGGCATGCAGAGCCATCTTGCTGAGCACACAAGCTGTCAGCCAACTTACCTCCAGATGACCATACATGTGACTGTGCATGCATGCATGTGCGACTGCAAAGACGCAGCTGGTCTTCGGCCCTCCACTGTGCATGCGCTCAATTGCAGGAGGAAATCCAGCTGGTCTTTGGAGCTCTCCTGTGCATGCACACACAATTGCTCATGTGTGCGTGAGTGCCTGCGCGCAGTACACATGCATTGCATGTGCAAAAGCTGCATGCATGTAAAGATGGTGCAGTTGCACATGCAGTGCATGTGGAGGAGCCACACGCAAGTTAAGATGGCACCTGCAAAGCACATACTTTCCTGCACTGGATAAGTGAAAGGTTTGCCAGTACTGCCCTATACCATTTCAGGTAGGTGGCTATCCACTTTTTTTATTTAAAAAATATATCTAAAAAAAAAATTTAAAAAGGGATGGAGCTCCCACAACTTCTGAAGGCAAAGCTCTTCCACTGGTTGATTGTCTTCCCCCTTAAGAAGTTTCCCCTTAATTAATTCTCTCCTTGAGTAGGTTCCATCCATTGTTTCTTGTCTTGCCTTCTGGTGCTTTGGAAAACAATAATTAAAACATCAGTACTGGCAGTATTTTCTCCATTTTTTTTCTTCTTCTCCCATAGTCAAAATCAAAAACACTGGTCTAGGGGGGAAAAAATCGGTGGCTTTTTTTTTTTTAAATGGTTTTCATTAAAGATGCTATATACTCCCGTTCCCGGTGCTTTGGGGAGGCGTCGTTTTGCTTGCGAAGTGTATCTTCCCGCCCAGAGGAAGACTCATGCATGGGGAGAGAGAGGAGGAAGAAGAGAGAGAGAGAGAGGAACTGGATGCTGAGGCCGAGGATGCTGGAATGGGCCCTGTTGAGAAAAACCTTCTCTCCTCGTCCCGTCCGAGAACACCGCCGCCCGCGCACTGCCATCTTTTCGCCGCCTCTCGCTCGGCGGGGCGCTGTCATGGCTGCGCTCTGCGGCGGACTGACAGCCCCTTCCGTCCCGCTGCAGACCCCCGGTTGGCCGTGAGGAGAAGCGCGAAGCAGCTCCGCGTCTGGCCTGCCGTGTGGCTGCCGTTGGTACTGCGCTGCCGAGCGCCGCGCCCTGCCTCGGCTTTCCGCTTTCCATCCCATCTCGTTTGGAAGCTGATCGCAAGCGGGGGCGAAAAGTTGACGCCACCCGCGCCGGGTAAGCATGCAAACGGATGGGAAAGGGTGGAAGGAGAGCGACCTCGGGGTGGCGGAGCTGCCGGTCTTCTCCCTCTCCCCTCAGTACTAAATAGGCTGGGATAGCTGTGGCTATGGAGGGGAGGGGGGTGGGTGGGAATGTATGTGGCTTTGGGAAACGGAAAGGCCTCCTCGCTATCCGGGTAGCAGCGTCAGATTCAGGCTGAGCCGGGGTCCCTCTGAGGCCGCGAATCAAGCGGTATCCTAAATAAACCATCTTGTCGCTGCAGCAGAGACGGCGGGAAAAACGATTTAATTCGCCAGTCTTTGCAGTGGGGGTGATCAAGGGCTTTTTCAGACACCCCCCCCCCCCCAGGAAGAAAAATAACCAAGGGATGCTCTCTGAGCTTGCTTATTTTCCTGCAGACATTTCATTACACTTAAGTAGGTAACATCATCACTGCTAGTAAGGAGGCTGTTTGCTGTCCGTTTATATTCTGGCGTCTTGCCTATCTGTGTGATTGGGGGTGGGTGGGTGTCTTAAAGATCCTTTGGTTGGGCTGTTTACTGATGGGATAATGAAAGTCTGCAAGAAAACAAGAGAGCCCCAAGGAGCCTTGGTTTCAACCCTGAGCTACAAATATTCTCCTTTATTGGAGAAAAATAACTGAGTTGGAGTAAACCCCCCTCTGCCTTAACTGGAGAAGATGGGGGCGTTTTAGCCAGTTTTATGCAGTTATGCCCTGGAGGAATAGGAACCTGGAAACATGGTGTTTGGAAATGCTAAAGAAAGGGTACCACATATATTACTTAGATTTATTTTACGAACAAATGAAAAATACAGCTGGTGTACAGATTTAGTTGAATGTGGTGGGGCCTTTTCTGGGATACTCAATTGAGGTCTTACTCTTCTAGGTGCTGCTGGATTAATGTTAAGGGTATGTATTTCGACAGCAGTGGAAGTTTTCCTTTACTGCTCCTTTTCTACAGCTGCCCACTATTTTGGCTGACTCAGTACTTGGGAACAAAGGAGGAGGAATTTTACCTGGAATAGGTTGAGGTTGGGCATTCTTGGATACAAGAATGGAAAGATTTCAAATGTTGCTTCTTTATCTCCAGTTCTTATCTACCTTAGTTCCTGGGCTTGTGAAAAAACAAATGAGAAACAGGGTTGCTAGTAGAGTTTCTTTAAAAAAAGAACCCAAGATTTCACACTAATGCCCAGATTCTATACAAAAAACCCAAATAACAGCAAACACAATAAATGAGTTTTAAACTGAATTATTTTTACCCATTTACTAAACCAACCAAGATTTCATCTTCAGATAAACTCAGATTTCACACACACAATAAAAAATACAGTCAGTTTAAACTAAGTTATTTTTACCTATTTAATACTTATGACATAATGTAATGTATAGAAGAACTTAGATGTCATTAAATATTAAAATAAAAAGCTATAAACACAGAGAATGAAAAATCAGCATTGCAACCCTGAGGAAAAGTATTTTCATATGTTTTGTGCTACTGACACTGAGAAAGGTTCTGAAGATAGATGTATATGTGTTGTTGTGACTTAGATTAAGGCTTGGTGTTTGCAGGGAAGAATGTTGGAGGAAAGGAGGAAAATACTAAAATTTATTGAAAGTTTTTAAAAAAATTAAAAAATAAATTCACTATGGCATTCTATAAACCCTACCCCTTTTTATACATATTGTATGTTTGGGGTTGGTAAAGAGATGGGGTTAAATCATGAAATCATTGGTGACATTTTTTTTTTACTTTTCCATGAGGATAAATCTGATTTCAAATGAAAAATTGATTGGGGTTGGTATGTTGGTTACTATAATTGCACATAAGAATATAAATATTTTTTCAGATCTATTTAGCATCAGAAATCTCAAGAATTAGATTTCCTTTGGATAGGAGTGTTAAGTCAAATTTTATGGAAACATTGTTTTATAATTAGGTAAGATGATTCCGAATCTGTTTCTTGCATATTTGGCTTGTAAAATCCCCCAAATCAGACCTACATAATCAGTTTTGATAACAGAACAGGAGTTGGATGAACCCTCCCCCACCCCCTGTTCAAGCAGAAGACCTTATGCCATCTCAGACAAATGGTTGTACAATCGCTTTTTTAAAACTTTAAGTATGGAGCACCCACAACTTCTGTAGGCAAGCCGTTCCACTGATTAATTGTTTTAACTGTCAGGAAATTTCTCCTTAGTTCTAGGTCGGTTCTCTACTTAGTTTCCAGCTTTGTTCATTTTAATAATTCATTTTGGTAATCTGTTTTGGTGGCATGGTTAGGGAAAAAAAGCAGTCATTGAGAGAAAGTGCTGATGGCTTCTGACTTAAATTCCTACAAACCATTCTAGTAAGTCTAGCATACTCTATCTGTGAGAAACAGGGTTTGTTATTAATACTTGCAGCTTTGACCTTTGCTTGTCTTTTTTAAAAAGTGTAATTTCGACATGTCTGTCTTGCAGAAGTCTTGATCCTGTTTGGTTTTGCTGGCTTGAAATTATCAACTTGTTTTCGTGGTTTTTTCCAATATCTATACATATTCATAACTTACAAGGACATTCAAGTGAAAAGTAAGTGTTCATTTATAAGGCAAACAGAGATCTGGAGTGATATAGAAATAAAGGCTTTATCAGTTTTAATATTTTGTTCATGATACAGTTGAGCACTATCTGTGCAGAAGAGTCTATGAATTATACTTCATAGACTCTTCTGCACAGATAGTTCTCAACTGATTTATTTCTGTTTGCTACAGGGACGTTGATTTCTGGATTCTAAAAGACTTTCTTTAGACAAGAAACAATGAACTAAAATAGGACGAAGATTTTAAAGCTAGATTATTTTTAACTTTCTGATTTTAAAACACCTTACCATACTGCATCTTACCATTTTGTATTTCAGCATATATGTGTAGCTTGTTAAATGTCTAACCTTATCTTGCAACAGATTTTCTCCTATTGCCTGTTTAGAATAAGGGACTTCCTTAATGTAAAAATATAAGCTTCTCAAAAGGAAATTAGAATTGACCTTGTGCCGCAAAACATGAGTTCTCTTTTCATTTTGAGATAGAACAACTCTATGTTATGTTTACAACCATGCCAGATATTTTTTTGAAATCAAAATACAATAGGTTGGTCATATGACCAACCCTTTTCACCTTAGCATCATATCTGTTGGTTTGCAATTTACACACAAAGCAAGGTGCTGTCCCTTTAGCCAGCATAGAAATGCAGCAAGGGATGAGTTTTGTTTCATTCTGTACTGGGCGCAGAAAGTTGACAAAAACATTGGCCTTCATACTCTGCTCGGAAATTGGTGCCTTGCAAAAAGAATTTTGTCTCTCCATTCGCAGTCAGTGTACTCGGAGAGACTGTAATTATTTATGTTTTGGACAACTAGATGAATATTTAATTAAAAGTCTGAGACAAGGCCTAGGCAGGAATTCCTCTTGCAGAGATAAGAGATGCTATTGCGTAATATGTTATTCTAGTTTAATGGGAATACGTCTGGTCCATAGCCAATAATATATTGCCATTTGGCTTTAAAGTTAATTCTGTGTTTTGTTTGATCCTTCAGAACATTTACTTCACAGAATATTACTCCAGTAATGGCATAAGTTCATTGAGTGATGAATGTTGCTTATTTTATCACTTGGTGTCTTGGGTACTACATATATCTCAAAATAAGGTGGTATTGGATTTAAGATTCCCTACCCCAAAACGAAAAATAGAATAAATAAATAAATATGTATAAACAAACAAACACAAAAATATTGTGCAATGCTCTTTTTTCCCACTGTGTCTACCTATGGTTCGTCTGAAAGCAATCCTATAACACTTCATCCAACTTGTTTGTGAGTGTGCTTATTAAATGAATATGCTCCATACATGTAATTCTTAATTTGCAGAATCAAATATATAATGCTGATTTTTCTTTTTTTAAAATTGAATTATGATTATTGTAACCATTTGAGTATTACTTTAATATGCTACTTTTCTCACCTTTAAAAGTTAGATTATATCAGTTGTGGCAGATGCAAATTTGTATTGAATAACAGTTTAGTATAAAATTTGGCAGCAGTGATAAAATTATATGGATAAGTCTAATTCATCTTTCTAAACTGCCAACATTGAAGATGTCTCAGGATCCAAACATACCAAATGTAACTGAGGGAAAATCAGATGTGTCACAGGATAATCAACAGGATCATGTGGACAATGCAGAGCGGTGTGTCCGAAAGAAAATTCGACAGAACACACCAAGTCCTAGTAGAAGCAACATATCTGAGGGTAAGCAAAATTATTCCGATAGAATACTTTTTATCACAAGCAAAATAATTGTTTCACAAGTTTCCTTCTGATCTGCACATCTGTGTAGCCTTCTTCTGATAACTGGAACATTACCCACACCTCAAAAAATCTCAGAAACTACTCACTTTGAATGGGTTTTCCCAAAAAATTACCGGGCCTGCATAGGGAGTACTTCAATGGTGGGACCTTTCTCTTTACCTAATTTCTCTATAGAAAAATCATTTCATTATCCAGATTAAATATCTTGCCATGTTCCTGGTGGGAAGATTCAACATTATGCCACCACAAGGACCCCTCCTGTTCAAACAGGATGGCCAAGATACTCTTTGACATTCTGTTACACTGCCTGTTTAATCAGTCACTACTAATTTCTTGCTTGGTTTGGTTAGAATTTAAAAAAAATGCCTGCAGAAATGTACAGGGTTTGCTATGATTGTTTGATTATAATCGTTATATGACAGCTTTGAGATTAATTTTGGCAGCATTCTGTTGGCAGATTTATCTCTACTTTGACTGTTGATAATATTATTAATTTCCTGGGGAAAGTGTTTCCTTTGGTTTGTTTTTTTCTGACTATTGTGTTTGATATTTTGGTCTTGATCACAAATTAACTAAACACATATTTAATATGTATTATGTATACATTGGAACCTTTGCTATGATACTGTATCATGTCCCAATAAATGTTTTTTAAAAAGCTAACTAGCAAGTGAATGTCTGGCTAATATAAAACTGCCCAATCTTCAGTGTTCCAATCTGGAAGATTTTCTGAATTAAGATTTAAATGCTGATTCTGTTTGCATTCACATTTCTGTTTCATCCTGCACAGATGGCCCTTTATTTATCCTTAATCTCAGTTTGCTACTAACTCTTATTCAAAGCATGGATGTGATAATGAAAATAATAATGATAATCAATACATTGATAAAAATGCCAAATTCAGTCCACCTGGCTGACTGCGCAACCAACTATTATAATAACATAATTTCTTTACTCAACATTTCAATTTCCTTTCCTTTGGGGGATACCTTCATTTTTTTGTGACCATGTTTTCTCAGAAAAGAGATGAAAAATGGTAGTACATAGGCTTACACACAGGTTACTTTAGTGAAAACCACTCATTAGTAACTCAGATTTTTTTTTTTCATATCAAAGGTAGTAAAGTTAATCTTCTGTGGATTGAGTATGGAACATCTGAATTGGATTCTATTAGAACTATATCAACATCATAATTAAAGGCTTCTTGGTGTTATAGCTCTTAGGCTTATATACTGACCACAGTGCTTTACAGCACTCTGTGAGTAGTTACAATGGCAGTACTTCCTTCCCACCCAAACAATCTGGGTCCTCATTTTACGGACTTCGGAAGGATGGAAGCCTGAGTCAACCTTGAGCCAGCCAGGAGCAAGCTCATAACAGTGGGCAGAGTCAGCCTGCAATACTGCATTCCAACCACTGTACCACCACAACACATTATAAAGACTTCCTTATACTTAGCATGCAGTACTTGGATTGTATTTTCCTTTTAATACCCAAAATATTGGTCTTGATAATGGTACAACATGATAGGTCCCTAGGAATTTTAACACATAAAACATTTCAGACTATACTTAAATTGCTGGATTCAGCTGTATTTGTTAATGTCTATAATTTATTTGTTAGTTTTATAAACCACCATTAGTCCCTGTATTGGGTGACTTTAGGCAAGTCATTCTCTCTCTGCCCAACTTACCTCACAGGATTGCTGTTATAAGGAAAATAGGAAAACGAAGATGTGTTAGATATGTTTGTTGCTTTGAGTTACTTGTAAAAATTATAAAGATGGGATATAAATAATATGAAGTAAAGATTGATAAAGCAGTGGTTGGATGATCGCTCATTGAGCCCATCTTTTCTCCTCATGTGACTTCATCCTCATCACTTCACTCGCTGTCAAAAACCAAAACTTAAGGAATTGCATTGAGAGAAGTCTTAGAAAAAGGGACAGATTGTTATCTGGTAACATTGAGAATTGGTTTGGGGTGAAAATAGACATGAGGGAATAGAAAAATAAAGAAATGAGAGTGAAAATAAAATGACTGTAAGAACAAAAAGTATGGGTCCTGTATCAAAAAATAGATGAATCTCCCAACAGAATGAATGATAAGTTTTAAAAAAGGATAATATTCAAGCTGCTTACAACAGCTTGAAAATGATTATTTGACAAGAGTCAACATGGGGAATTTGGCAGATAGGCGTGCAAGCAGACAGACAAGTAGCTACATAATAAGAGAATGATATTAAAAATGAGGTTGGAAAAAACCTTTGTGAATGTATATTTATGTGCTATGCACAATATTTGTGCATTATGGTTACACACACACACACACACAAAAGTTATGAAAAATAATTTAAATATGTGAGAATGTTGAAAAATGGTAAGTGTGCTGTTACAGCTGCTTTAACTGATAAAACATTGAACTTTGGATGTGCTTTGTTTATGAATGGCAGTGAGATACGGGTATGTGAAGGTTGTATCTGTGCATGAAAACTGGAAGAATGCATCCATTAGTAATTTAGTAATTTATGTTTAGGAAAGTTCTTGTCAAAATTCTGATTGAGCAAATGTGCAAAATTTGAGATGCATCAAGTGGCCTTATGTCTGGCAACAATGTGCAGACCAGATCTAAAATAATTTGATTGTATATAAAGAGTGATTGAATATCCAATTGCACAACAAATACATGAAGAAAGAGTGAGTGGGATGAGAGAAAAAAGAAGCCCAAGAACATATTTGTATGTGGAGTTTATAACACCCTTAAAACCAGAGTAGTGAGAAAATTAAAGAACAAAAGATTGTGAATTACTATGTAGATATGATTAAAAACTAAGATGATCTGCAAAAGCAGAATGTTTTGACGGGTGTGAAAAATGTTGGCATAACAAGATTAGGATAAATTATATCAGTTAATAAAGAAAGAAACATTTTACATAGCATTTCTTAATTCTCTTCTTTACATTGCATAAGGATTCTTTATTTTGAAAGGGATAAAATGATGGATATGTACGTATAATGCATGATTATATTACAGCTTCAGGTACTGTGTAGCTTGATTGAAATGATCAGATTGTATGTTGAATATTTTTCAACCAATAGGATATACTTTGCTGAAGCATATTTCCTTGGTCCACAGGTAGCCCTGCTCAGTTAGTGTCAGTGGAAGAACTGATGGATACAGCAAAAGGTGTTACAAATATGGCCTTAGCACATGAGATTGTTGTCAATGGAGGTTTTCAGATTAAACCGGCAGACTTGCCAGAAAACAGGTAAGAAACCTATTATGGATTGGAAAAAATTCTAGAGCTGGGCTATAATTCATAATCTTAAAGGAAAAGAAGCATGACCAGTGGCTCCAAAAATGAGGTCACTACTGCAGTTAAGAAATAGATTTCTAACATTAGGGTGACCATATTTTGATTTCCAAAAAAGAGGACAATCGAAAAAAAAAATCGAAAAAATAAATAAAAAAAAATCGGGAAAAAAAGCGCG